>VYXH01003576.1:8210-31437 GCA_013397275.1 Burhinus bistriatus
CCCCCCCCCCAGCAGCTGTCCCCAACGCCCAAAGCCCGTTTCCACAGGCGGGGGAGACCCGCGTGGGGATGCTCACGGCGGGGCGGGCGAGCGGCTCTCCCCGGGCAGTCTCTTCTCCTCGGCAGGAGAAAAACAGCCAAAGCACTTTACACCCTTCGGTAAAATCTTCGAGCCCCCTCCGTGCCACCCTGCTTTTTCCTATTTGTTTGCCTGTTGGCTATTTCATGCCGAACTAGCACGTATGACCTTTCCAGCACAACTCCCGTCTTGTTTTCGACTTTTTTATCAGCCGATTCAACTTGAAAATGGTTATCATTTAGCAGAAAAACAAACAGAAAAGCACATTTTTGTAAGCAAAACGTTAATGATTGGAAGAATTGCACCAATTTCAGCTTGACAGTGTGTGATTAATCCTCCGGGTCAGGTACTTATATTTTTAGTCATTAGGTTCGTCGGCCTTTGATATGCAGAACTGTTTCTAGCCTAATAGGATATCGACCCGGCCGCCTATGTACTTTGCCTCCTTACGCAGCGCGGCTCCCGGCCGCCGGGACACGCGTGGGTCAGCCTGTTGGCGCTCGCCGCGGGAGCCTCGAGTGCTGCCGCGGTGTGCGGGGGCGGGGGGAGGAGGAAAGTGGTTGCACGAGGTTTGCAATCCTGGACACTTTTATCCTTCACATTGAAATGGCCACAGCCTCTTTTATTGCACAATAATAGGAAATAATAACTTAGGGCTCCTAATTGTTTGCTTTCACTGAAAAGGACCTTCCTCTGGCCATATCAGTTCAGCGGCCAGCAATACATGATATTAGGCCCCGAAGAAACCTGCTCTTAGATGTCTTCTCAGAGGACACAAAAAAAAAAAAAAAACCAACCCCAGACAAAAAAAATCTGCGCATGGCTATTACTGTCTTTCAGCTACATACATATAATAAAAGGTTAGATTTTAAAGACATTATTTTAGCACATGAGAAAGTTTCAAGGTAGACAGTGCTGAAAACCTGAAATAAGCATCAAGAGCAGGTCAGGGTGTGCTGATCTGACTCAGATCAACTTGCCATTAATATTTAATGGTGGCTTGGGCTTAGCGAGGACAGAGAGATTTTGTGCAGGTCTGTAGGTGAGAACAACTGCCTACCAAAGAGCCTTTGCTGACTGTGGAGTCTCTGTCTTATTTTGAATAACGGACTTTGTTGGCATCAGGCCTCATGAGCACTGGAGATTTGTTTTCTTCCTATTTATTCAAAACAGGAAATAAATGTGTATTTCTAAAATATTTCAGGTGGTGCATGCCAAGGCCAAAAAAACTTGACACAATCATGAAAAAGCCTCATCACGATAACTTAACTGGCTTCATTTCACAACTCCATTGTTTGAAAGCTATTCACAAGTGACTACAAAAACCAGGGAATCTCAAGCAAGTCCAGACTGTGTTATTTTGGTCACTTGGAGTTATGCTAGCAAATTATTATTTGGTGGACTCTTTCAAATGAGTTGGTGACTTGTGAATTTTCCCCTGAATGTCAGATACCCACCCATGTCATAAAGACATAATCTCTAATGGGACTAATTGAGATGTAGAATTTTTTCCTACCAGACTGATACCCACCCATGTCATTAAGGCTTAATAATAAATAGAACTAATAGTATTTTTTTTTTCCTATAAAAGAGGGCCTGACATTAAATGGTCATAGAGGTTGGGCTCATGCTTCTTCAGTTGTGGCAGTGACTTTTTTTTTTTTTTTCTATTTCTTTCCTGAAAGTATTGTTTAAGATGCCAGAGATGCTAGTACAATTCTGGGAAACAGTTACTCCAACTTGTTCACTCTCCAGTCAGCTTGATAGAAACGAAACAGTCTAAGGAAATATACGAATGACTAAGAATTTATCTGCTGACTTTGTGGAAGACAATTATTACAATGGGTATGTGTGCATGCACATGGGCTAGACATTTTCAAGTAGCTGTTTAAAGGAGTCAATTAGATCGAGGGTTTTGTCTGAGTATATTTCAGTAAAATGCAGTCAAAGTCAAAACCAATTGCCGTCTGGTGGCCTGTAGGAAAAGAGTCCGTGCTCACAGTCAACTAGAAATACTCATGCTAAGGACTCGTTGAACTTTCTGTTTGTTGGTACAATTTAGGCAAATTAATTGCGTTAAAAGATTGAATGGGCATGGAAAACAGAGCTACCATCTCATCAGCCTTAGGGAAAGGGCCATTTCCAGGAGACCTAATTCAATCAAGTTTATGTGAGGACTAAAAATCCCATCTGACAAACACATAGACCTCAATACCTTTAATATGATTTTAGCAGACTGAGTTACAGTCAACCAGGAGCCCAGCCTATGACCTGCTAAAACTGAGCAAAAGGTGATCTTAGTAGACTTTTAGTAGGTTTTGCTTTTGAAAAAAGAGGGCCTGACTGAACTAAATCTACTGAAAAAAGAATCTTTTTCTCTTGTTGTCTAGACAAGGCCTTCAGGGTTTCCCCGCATGTCGATCTCTGCCATTGCTTTGAAGACCTTTGTGAAGAAACTTCTTATTGATTGTTTCCTATGCTGTAATTCTCCTTGGCTGTTGCAGTGGGACTTCCCACGAGCATGGCGTGTCATTTTAAAAAGTATTCTGTCATTGTCTAGACAGGTATAAAAGTTATATTTTTAGAATGACTTAGCAAACACTTTTTAACATCTTTTAGCATTTGACTTGTCCTATCTATGCAAGGTTTCAAAAACGTGTTAGTCAAGCTGCATTAGCTAATATCTTTTAAAACACAACTTTTATCCTAGTCTAGACATACTGAAAGAGAGTACTTGTCCTGGGATACACCCACGTGAGGGCACAGCTGTTTTAAAATGTCAGGACTGTTTGCTACCATGCAGTTGTATCTCAATGACTTACTGCAGCTATCAGGATAAAGATCGCAGGTTAAAAGGGGAAGAAGTAACTTTGCTTTATACACATCAATTCTTCCACTTCCTTCTCTATATAAGAAGGAACCCTCTTACCCAGCCAAAAACCTCCTAATCTAGCACACAGAGTCAATCAGAGAGCAGCTGAGATCTGTTGTAGACCTAAGGTATAGAAAGACCCAATTCTGCAAAAGGCTGGGCCAGTGGCCGAGGTTACTCTCCAGGGATTTGTTCTCCCAGTCGTCACCAGACCTCTTTGGTTCTGCCAGGGGAGCCCTTTCCAAACCTACCTTGAATGAAAATAGCCCAAGTTAGTGTAAGCAGTTTAAAGGACAGTAACTGCTTGAAGAAAAGGTCTGCACTGACTTGGTTTGTTTTGGCTGATGGGTGTTGGAGCTCTGCTGGCACATTGGAGAAAGTTTTGCTAATTGAGGGAATTAAATTGTTTGGTTCTGGGCTCCTTGGCTAGTAAGACACTGGATTAAATTTTGCTCTGAGCATGTCAGTGTCAGGTAGATGTGGGCAGGGACTGTGAATGAGTTGCTCTGTCGGCTGAAAACAAACACAGAGCTGTATAATTCAGGGTGGGAGCAGCCGAGGAGGAGCTGTGCTGCAAGAGGCTTCAGGGGCTCAGAGGCAAAGCGAGTTGGATGGGACGGTGGCTCTGCAGTCCCTGCAGCGTTCTGGTGCACGCAGTGGAGCAAACCAGGAATTTCTTCTGAGGTTTGTGAAATGACAAAGAGAAATTTGCTAAATGATTGTTTTGGGTAAAGTGCAGGGACTGCCCTGGCAGCAGGGACGAGATTGTAGCTTTCCATCCTGGTAAGATTTCAGGATAACCCTAGTGGTCAGCACACCCTGCTAGGAGATGGATGGGGTCTGCCCTGCCGGGACAAGCCCATTTCTCTGGCTTTGGGCCTGGAGGCTGACCCAGGCAGTGTTGGGTCAGTTACCGACATTGTGCCTCGTACAAGATTGTCTCCTTGGCGCAATAATAGCCTTCCCCCCCTAAGCATCTTACCCCAAATGAAGCAGTCTAATTTTATTCAGTGGAGCAGCAGCGATAGTGGCAGCAGCAGAGACGGCTGCATGCAGGTAGTCTTCATGTTGTTCACGGTTTCCCATACTGTGGTATGAGAAGACAATGCTGATGATGCAATAGCTGAATAAAAGACCCGTTTTCTGCCTGTGCTACTCTCACAATGAATATTGTTCATGCTAGGCACCGGTTTGCTCCACCAGCTACCTCCCCCCTCCCCAAACTTTTGGGAGTGTCTGGGTGCTCAGGGCGTACTCGCAGGAAGTGCAGATGGTGAATATCAGCGTATATTAGAACATATTTATGCCTTAATTAAAAAAACCTTACACTGGAAAGTCACTAATTTACCTGTTAACATCTCCACATTGCACTGCAGTTTTTCTTCCTGATATTTTTGCTGTAACAAAATATATGCTACCTGCAGACGGAAAAAAAGTTTGTACTAGAGAAGAGAATTACGCTACAGATGCCTGCAGGTGACATGACACCAGAACTCCTCTGAATGTAACGTGTGGTAGGATACGACTGCTCGATTTCAGAATCTTTTGCAAGACAGCAGAAGTTCCCTATGCTTCAAGTAATAAATATCTTACACTCACCATGTGGTTGGGGAGGGCAGTTTATATTGATTCATTATCAACCACTCCAAAATGAGATTGCTGTGTTGTAATATAGCCCTTGGAAGGGGTTTCATGACAAAGTTATTTTATGTTCTTCTGCTTTTTTTTTTCTAATATGATACTTTTGCATCATGACTGTCTCCTGAACTACCAATCGCATGATTCATTAACACGACCTGTACAATCTTATTTCCTATATGTGTACTCAATACATCTAGCACTGTCAACTGAAGCACGCATGATTATATGTTAAAATGTAGAGTATTAAGTTGTTTGTTGGTTGCACCAGAACAAATGTAGGATAAATAATGCCATTAAACAACAAACGAATTAAGGCCTCATTTTTCCTTAGTTGCTTACGGAATCTGCATTACTACATACTTTCCATTATTTGCAAATTACACCAGACTGATTGAATAAATGCTTTAAAATGGGTCCTGAACACTGCTTTAGAAGCACAGAGGAAGTGGTTTCTTAGACAACTGCTACCCACATATTGATTTGATAACAGGGAGGTGGAGGGGCGAAGATGATTATGTTGATGTCCGGAGCTGTTGATTGTTTAATTGAAGGTAAAATTTTTAGCTTCACTAGTCAATTACCTGATCTCATTAAGTTCTTAAAAATCACTAAAATACCGTTCTGGCTGAAGCAGCTGCACTTTGCTACTATATTGTCTAAAGCATTAGGAAAATCATTTGCTAATGGTGATTTACAAGTGTAAACATGTGATATTTTTAGCATCTGAATAAGCTTCCTCCATGTGAGAGATCTCGAATGACTACCATGTACCAGGTATGTAAAGAAAAAGAAGAATATAAAATGTGTTTTTATGTTTGCTTAAATGAACTGTAAACTTCTAAATATTTTAAGGCTTTGTCTAAATATTCAAGCTTCAACAACAGAGTGGAAGATGGAAGGAGAAAATCAAAATTTCTTGACATTAGAGCTGTTTCAAATATAAATGTAAGAAGTTGATCAGTGCCTAGCACAAAGCACAGGTTATTTTAAGGATAAATGTAAACTAAGACAGCATTTGGCATCCCTGCGGAGGAAGAAGCCCCATGCTGTAAAGATGTTATAGAGGCCAACACGGCAGCACAAGGTGATGGTGCTCTGGAGACTCTGGAGCAACAAGGATGACTGGTCCTGTGCCTGGCCTCCTTACTTTGGAAGTTGCTGACAGAGGGCTTTGCATAGCACCTCCTACATTCTATATGCCCCAGTGCATGCAGTACTCACATAAGCACTGCTAGTAATGTGTGGTATTTTATATATTTCCAAACATCACATGAACACACTCTTCCAGGTTAACACATTTTCATTTTGCAGGATGACTGTCCCAGAAAAAGTAGGTGATCAGTCAGTGGTTATACAGTAATGTGAGAAACCCTTTCCAAAACCTACGTGGCAAGAGTTCTACTTCGTTACGTACTTTTGTTTGTTTGTTTTGTTTTTAGACCAGTTCATAGAAAGACAGCTGGTTCCCTTCCAGAAGAAGGAGTCTGGGATGAATTTCTTCATTCTTGCAAACAATGTGACTTCAGTCACAAGAACTTGATGAACTCTCAAAAGGAGCTAGACATGTTTTCCTCTCAGTGCAAAGATGTAACAAGAGGTTATGAATCAAGTTCCAGAATGAGAAAGTAAGAGATGATTTTTGCTTTTCTTCTTCACAAAGGGGTAATGGTAGATATTAGTAGTTGAGAGATAATTTAGAACAAATTCAGTAACACCAGGGCTTCCCAGGTTTTGGGGTACTCCCACTGATGGCTGTTTCTGGTTCTGTGCCGATCTGTGTGCCTCTTACAGTCTCTTTGGAGTCAAAGATGACTATCAAAATATGAAGAAGGAACAAAAGCCCATAGCACTGATGAAGAAGCGCGCCAGTTCCCCAGCCTTAGAGCACATGCCTGCAAAATTCTCAGGAAATAGAATTATTATCTTCCCAATAGTTATCTATTATAACTTTAAGTTCCCATACATCAGTAGCACCCAAACTACCTGCATGCCTGTTACTTGGGTTTTTAGGTACCGCAACTGAGGTGCAAAATGCAAGGCAAATGAAACTGCTGGTGTTGCACTTTGGGGTTACGTAAATGGGCAACTGGATTCTGCACAAGGCATTGATATAAATTATGAGATCAACTCCAAATTCTCGGGCATTCACAAGGAGTCTTCCTTAATGATATGGTAAGTGCCAGAAGGTATTTCATGTCATAACACAAACAGTGGGATGAAAAAGACAAAACCCACTTTTTAATAAGACAACATCGATTTAGGTCTTTCAAACTGCATAACTACTCAGGGTCTGGTTTCTTTTAGGCTGGTTATTGCTTTTCTGGGGCATAGGGAGGGGGATGTCTTGGTCCTGCACCGCTCTGTATTGCCTGTGGAATAGGGCAGAAAGAGTAGGATCTGTGTAGAGCTACTCTGTGACTCACTCATACCGTCAAGCCAGACAAGTCTGTTATGCCAGTGTTACTGTGATCAGCCTGTCTGTCCAAAATGGTCCTGAAACTTTTCTCAGGTTTAAATAGCACAAACCTATTTTCAGCAGGGGTAGAGCCGGTATAACTTGGTTTACCATCGCGGTTTCTGGAATAACAGCAAATTTGGCTGTGATTTGTTTACAGGAACAATTAAACCATTTTAAACACTGATTCAAAGGCATTTCTTGGTGATAGCTGCTATCAACAGTGGGTTGACTTCCTACTTGGTAAGCGGGCCAGAAGAGCCATCCTGGTGGAAATGAGAGCCTGGGAGCTCTCCTCTGAGCGGAGCCCTGTGGATAGGAAGTCCTGCAGAGAGAAGCTCTGGGAATAGCCAGCTCAGGAAAGTGCCCAGGGCCAAGTATTTGCAGAACTGTTCTGAACTATCGTTCTGCTTAAGGTCTTTGTGGTTTTGAGATAAGAAACTGAGGAAACTGAATAAAAGCAACTACTCACCAAAAGAGTGAGTTGTAGGAGAATACCACTTCTGTGTGCAGTCTCCTCCCCTTACAGACCCGTGCACTGGAGGAGGCTGCCTCGCTCCTGTTGGTAAACAACTCTCGAGGTGTTTGACTGGTATTAAAGTTCATGCAGCTTCTTAAATGCCAAGTATCTCCTAGCCCGCACCCTGAAGGACACATGCTGGTACACGGCTCTACATTTACAAGAATCCTTTGCAGAATAGAATCATGAAGAAGAATCAGAGTGTTATTTTCTTGAATGTAATAAGTATTTAACTCTACAGTACATCTTTTTAAGCTCTCCTTAGCTTTGTGTTTTATTTTTTTTTTCTTCTGTGTTTATTTTCAGTGATTTTTCACTTTATTTTCAGAGTATGAAGAGCTATTTTGCTGGGAGCATGAGCTATACCAAATCCCACAGGTTGCACCTAGTATTGATTTATGTTGCAGACTTAGCTAGGAGAGTGAACCTAGAGAGACCTTTTTCCTAATCAATAAATCAACACATTTCCTAAAATGAAAGTGATTACTTATTTTGTGTCTTTCACTCCTTTTTAATTTGAGTTGAGCTTATGCTGTCTTACGCAGCACTGGATTGCATTTAAGTGTCCTAAAACATGCTCTCTGGAAAAGGAGCAATTACAGTGCGGTGTTTTTTGAGACTGCAAGAGTCTGAAGTCATAGTATTTGACAAGAAAACACATTTCTCAAACTTCTGCCTTCCAAGAATCAGCTAAATCATAATGCTGAGAATACAATGCATAATGAATGAAGATATTTGAGTAATTCGTGAGGATTTGTCTCATTCTATTTCTAGATATGAGTAGCTAATTAACTAACCTATAAATATATATAAATTTAAAAGTAGAATTTCCTCATGCCCATGAAGATCAGTAATACATGATACAAAAACACTGAAGTGTTCTATTTGATCTCAGCAGTAACCTTTTCTCTAATTAGGTACATCTTATTCCCAATATAATAAACTTTCTGATAAACCTTTTCATATGATCACTCACAAATATTAAGGCTTTTAATAGTCATATCATTCAATGCTTAGATTGCCTAGCCACCATTTACTGTGAATCTATTAATGTCCTGCTTTTAATTCCTAATGATACTAAAATTAAATTAGCTATGTGCCCTCTTACAACGTCTGTCTCCAGATCTAGAAGACTGTTTATACAAGCAATCAGGGAAGTTAGCTGTTCACTGGCAGGGCAAGTGTCTGCAAATAGTCTCTGCAATAACATATTAGCCACTGCAAATGGAGGAATATGAATTAAGCATATAGATCTTGCACTTGTTTCCCTTGTGCCTCCCCCCCTTTCCTTGGCATGTTTGCTGATACATTTGTAATGTCAGAAATGGCTCCGAATGTTGAGCATTAATTAGACGTGGGAACTGGAGCATAAAATAACATCTACATTTTATCCTTTTTAATCAAGAGGAAATGCTCTAATGTTGGATTTAGATTTAATGCAAAACTAAATATTTGACTCGCTATATATTATGCCAGTAGATTAGCTGGTATTTATCACAGTTTTCAAAACTAGGGCTTTAATGCCTCATTTGACATGATTTTGTCAGTCCCTGGCAGAAAGCTGATAAACTGTCCATTTATGCCATTACAGCTGCCTCTTGTAGCACTGTGCTGCTATGGAGAGGGGTCAGTCGTCATTTCCTTAAAACCTTTGTTTTTGGTAATTTTATAACAGGTTGATCTTTAAAGTTCATTTGGCTGTATTACAGGAGATAAGTCTAGACTATAAATCAGGTTTTGATGGTACAAAAATAGCTTAAATTGACCGAGTGGCCAAAAGTTATCTAAGTAGTGCAGTCTTGCTGTCAAAGTAGCTGAAGGTGGAGTTAAAACTACTGCTGGACTTCCATTTCTTCCCTTATTTTCAGTTTCGTCTCTGTATGGATTTTGTTTGTTTGTTTTGGTTTTTTTTGGTTTTGCTTGGGCTTTTTTCTTTTTTTTTTTTGGTGAACAGGTAACGAGAAAAGTTTTTCCACACAAAATGACAAAGCTGAAATGGCCCAAAATATATGGTGTCTACTGATCAGATAAGAGGATTCCAGAGTATCCCTTAGCTCTAAAACCCTCTTCAGGCGTGTGCTATTACCCAGATGGGGTTGTGGGAATGAGCAACACGTTACCCTGCACCCCAGTGCTTACAGACAACATGGATATGCCAGCGCAGAGCACCCTGGGCTCAGGAGATCTGCATTGGGAGTATCATTAGTCCTACTGACTTCCATTGTATTACTTGCCATTTCCACTGGGAAGAGCTGATAAACTCACAGGCCCTGCTATCGACATGTTTGAGATGATGAAAGCCACCTACTTTGTCTGAGATGATGTAAGTCCAGGTACGAAACGGCTCCAACCATTCCTCTGGAACAGGGCAGATTCTCAAATTATACAAATGCTGCATTAATCTCCTGTAGTAAAGTCCAAATTGTATCAAGTCTTGTTATAAACGCAGCAAAACTGTTTAGCATTAATTTCTACCTCCCCCTCTTCTTTCTTCATGATTTTAGAAGTGGATACTGTATCACTGCCCTGCTGATGGGGCTGCAGCACTGCTGGGATAGCTGCGATTGCCCAAGGAGGAAAAAAAGAGCTGGGGATTTCTGTTTCTCCTGTCACACCTTTCACTTCATCAAGCTCTGCTTACAGAGTGAGAGCCTTAATAGTTTTATCAAAATTGGTGAAATAGTAACAAAAAGACCAATGCAATCCCAGCAAGAAGCGCCCCTCTGGCGTGCAGCGCTCGGTCCCTAACCCGCCCTGGCAGGTGAATGGCTTCCTGCAGGGCTGGCTGAAGCTCTGCTGGGTAATTAGTGAGTGAGCTGCACAACCGACTCCGTGTTCAGTGTAGTAACTCCATTAGAAATATGACACGTGTGTCTATTTAGGAAGTCTGGCGCATTTTTGCAATTACCTAAATGAAATGAATTGCAGAATTTCAAGTAAAATCTGAACTTTGCCCTGTCTCCCGAAGTGCAAGGACAATCAAGCCACTGACTTGGGAAGAGCTGAACTCATCCTGCCCATTCTCTTTCCTTTTTGTTTGGTTGATTCCGCTGAAGCCAATATCAGCATCTGGGTGAGTAAAACAAGTGTTTAGCTTTGGTGACTGGCTTTTGGTAGAGAAAGTTATGTGGAAAATCCATTGCTCAGGAGATTGGAAACAACGCTTTTTATTTTACAGGCATCAATGAGTTTTTCCCCCACCCAAAACAGAAGGAAAAATAATTCCAGCACTGACAGTTTATATTCTGTGCAGATGTCCACAACCTGAGGACACAATCTGTTTTAAGAACCTGAGTTGCCACTTATCTCTGTGCCTGGCCAGTCCTGCCCTTGCTGACAGTGTTCAGCCATCGCTCCCCGGGGGTACGATAATCCTTCGCTGCAACCAGTGACGATTTCAGCAACAGGGCTTTAATTTCTCCCTCTGCTTTGGGGAGAGCAGAAGATGGGGAAAGAAAACAATTTCCCCAGTAAGAGCCACTAGAAGGTGGGAGGAGAGTCATATGTATTTGTGCCTACTTGCCGTCCTCCCACTCCTTCCTTCCCTGGGCCCACCCTTCCGCCCTCCGCGCTGTCCCCAGGGGCACAGAGGCTCTGCCCTAGCTGGATGTGGTGGCGGCAGGGGGGGGGTGACAGAGAGCCCTTCCTCCCTGCAGGGGAGGAGGGGAAAAGATGCTGGGGGGGAGCAGTCCTCCAGTGCTCCTCTGGCTAGGAAAAGGAGTTGTCTGTGCATCTAAAAGTGACAAAAAGAGCTTCCCTCCTGCCTATGCCAACTTGTGTGGTATGTGATTGACAAGTCTAGGTAGCTGCCTTGCTCCTGTGCCCCAGGTCTACCAGTTGGAGCTACCAGTTCTCTAACATAACTCATGTTGCTGGGTCTTTATCAAGGCAAAATTACCTGTGTGGTGGGTTGAGGCTAGCACTTGCGCTAGCATAGAGATTAACATTCTCATGGGAACCTGCAGAGGTGGCATCAGCCTTTGGGACCACTGGAACAGCACCTTTTGTTTGCTGACCTGGCGTGAAGGCAGTTCTGTGCTCAGCAGTGCCAGTCAGCAGAGGCCTCCCAAGCTTGTGGGATCAGCACTTTATTCACATGAAAGACCTGACGCCTTTGATTCAGTACTTCTGTCTTTCCAGGATGATGACACCAAAGCAAAGGTCTCTGTGATCTCACTGTCTCAGCAGCTTTCACGTGTGAGGTTGGTACACAGAGAGTTGCCCCTCTGGCATCTATTTACTCAGTGGAAAGGGAGCAAAGAGGCACAGACTTGCCCAGGGTCGCACAACAGAGGTGTCGCCAACTCTACGTAGTGCACTGTTCATTGCACCAGGTTTTAGAGTTCGTTTTCAGCCTCAGTTCTTGCTGCTGTTGTGATAACCTAAGCTTTAATTTCAAAAAAAATGTCCACAAAGACCCTGTAACTGTGACATTGTCAAAGAAAAAATAGAAAATGTAAAGCTAAAGGACTAAAAGAATCAGAATACAAATGAGAACCTATGTGGTGTGTAGAACAGGTGTGCTTTTCTCAGTTTTCTGACTTGTGGAGTAGGGGAACTTGTAGTTTCAACATTGTTAATGGAGATGGTGAATGTTGTGTTTTGAACTCCTCTAACTTGCTGAAGATGCTCCTGTTCACATGTGTGGTTCTCAGGGTTCCCTTGCCACTGCTTTAGTGGGACAATGGTGTGGGTGGAGGCACTCAAAAAACCCATAAACCAAGGGCAGGAAGAACTCTCCTAACTCATCAAATTTAGTCTTCTCTTCTCACAGGCATCATGGTCTCCTTATTTACATCACTGGAGGGGGTAAAAAGAACTGCACTAAAGTCACACAGCTTCTTTTTCCACTCCTTGTCCCTTTTCATTTCCCACGCAACCCTTGCGCTGGTGGCATACTTATTAGCTGATGGGCCAGCCTGTTGGTTGGCCAGTGCATTATTTACGTAACTGCCATTTAGATGTGACAAGTGCAGTACCAAACCCCAAACCTCTATGTACTCACCTAATAGAGCAAAACAGAAGCCGAAATACCCTGAGTAGGATGAGATCTTCAGAAGTATTTGGCATTCATCTAACTGCATCCACCGAATTTCAGAATAAAATCCTTCCCTGCCTCAGTGGTGGGCAAAGCCATCTGTCCTGCTCCTGGAGATGTGACTGTCAGCGATGGATGTCTCATCCTTGTTGTAACACAGCTCAGTCTTCCAGTCAGAAAATCAAAGGAAGGGACATTCTGAGATTCAGATTTAGATTAGGTTCATAAACGTAGATTAAGATTATAACCTCAGGCATACTCAGAGTAAAGATGCAGCCATCAGGCTGTTTTACAGATTTAAATTTAAAAAACACTCAGATTTGTTCAAACATTAAAGCCACTCTGGTTAAAGTAGAAGAGTTATTTTTACTTTGTTTTTCTAATTAAACACTGAGAGACACTGCTCCCCACATGCCTCGATCTTGTAAATGCTTACTATTTACCCAGGCAGCTGGAAGGACTGAGAAACAGATACGATTATGTCCTTGTCATCTTAGGCTGAAATAAATGAAATAAACCACACACATTGGTTTTGTTACATGGTGAGATCTAGTATGGCCCTCTGATATGGCATAAAGTACCTCAAAACACCGTAGACCGGAATCTGCAGGCCTAATTTCTGCTGTATTTAATTTTTTAAATCTGAGATGATACTAATTCAGACCTAGAATTAGGGTGAATAACTATGCAAGATGGGCAGTGATGGGAATGATGATCTTTGTACTTGGAATTTGTCATGCCTGATATCAGATGACAAAGACTTCCCTTAACCTTCCCAGCCAAAGCAGAAATAACTGTGAATAAAAGAAGCTGAATTTTAAATACTACATACATGTATTAAAATGCTGGGAAAGCAATGAGTGTGTTTTGTTTCCATGCAACGTGAGACTCAATCCTGTTCAGATGTGTTGGATAACTATATTAACTAGCTTGGAAGGGGAAAATGCTGTGATTTTTAACATATTATGTAATATCTAAACTTTCAATTTTGTATTGATTTAAAATTAGAGAGGCATAATGATAGCACTTTGCAATAACATGTGCAAGGTCATGACCATGTACCCTAGAGAATAAAATTGCTAAATATACAGTGCAGGTGAAGTACAAGCGTCTCGTAATCTCTTCGTGTTCCAGCACAGAGAAAGGAAAAGCCAATCTTAATGAAGTTACAAACCCCATGATTTCTTAGAAATCAGGGTCTGAATTCTGTCTCAGGAAATGACAAGCCTACTACTCACCTACCATGAACGAAAATAAGAAACACCTGTTGTCTCTTTGTTCTTAATTTACTTTCTCTGGCCCTGTTTGCTCCCTTGCCTTCCTTCTGGAGCCTTGGGAGGAGCAGTAGTTAGGTCCTTCCTGTCCTTTAGCATTTCTGATGAAAGAAATAGGTAAGTGTATATGGTTGTAAGAGGCTGTTTCAACTTGCTCTGGTTTTTTACTCATTGTTTTGTTCTTGCTCTCTCAATTATCCAGCACAGTAGGTAACTGTTGGAGGATACTTGCTTACATGGACTTTTGGTCTGGTCCAATATGGCCATTTTTATGTTCCCAAGTTATTACTCTCTTGCAAGAGTATAGACTGTCATCATTTGGGGAAACTTAACTGTTTTGTATCTTTTGTCATCTTGCTGTGACAGATATGTTCCTCAGGAGTTTTTCTTCTTTTTATGCTTGAGTCAAAAAAAAAATCGTGTAGGTTCTCTGTAAAGTTGGGGGCAGAAAAATCAAAGCCCAGTGTCTTCAGTTCTGTGACTCAATGTGTTTCAGCTGATGTTACGTTGGCTTCTTTGCCTGAAAAATCTGTTCAAGGTTATGAAATAAAAAGGGGAAAGTTCTGTCCACTGCTCATCATAGTTTTTTCTGTAAAATAATTCAACATCAAATTTAGAATGAGTAACGCTTCCTGTTATGATACAACTGGCTTAAGAAAAATGGAGCTAGCACATACCTGTTTGTCCTTTCTGTCTGGAAAAAAAAAAGCCACCTATTTTGGCTGCTTTTCTTTTTTCAGAGAGAGCATTCACACATCCAAGTGGTATTCTTTATGGTCATTTAAAAGTCACTGTAATTGTGTAAAACTATGTATCCTCTAGGCAACAAGAACAAAAGCTTCTATACGTGCTAAATATTGTTTCATTCAGGAAGTTATTCTTATGTGTATGTTTCCACAACTATTATCAGTAGAACTGAAGGGCAGCAGCAATATCCACAAGTTGTCTGATTTCCTTCCCGCACTATCAAAGATTGAAACAACAAAGATGAAAATGTTGGGGGAAATGCCTGTAACTATGACATAAATTGCTTTCCAGAAAGATTTAAGGAAGTTGCCTTTAATATATTGTTTATGGTATGGAGGAGGCACTCCTGCCTGAAAGAGTTTGGTTGTGTTGGATCTTCTAAGCATTCCTGAAGTCTGGCCTCAGGATGTTCTTCAGTGGGTGATGTTCTGCTCTTGGTCATGGTAGTGGAAGCATGAAGCTCCTCCATTGTTTCTAGGATGTTTATTCTGAATTTGTGCTAATGTATCTGAGAGTAAATATCTCTAAAAGTTCTAGTTCAACCAACTCAGGAAAGTTCAGAGGATAAAATCACACAGGAAATTATTACTCTTACAGTATTTATTTTATATTTTATAAGTTTCCATGATTAATACAATTTGGTTTTTTATTATTATGACTGCTCTCACGATGTTTGCTAGTGCCTGTGCCTGGGGTATATGCAGTGGGAAGCTTAAAGAAAGAGAGCAGCTGCTAAACCCTGTGGCACTGAGGAGATGTTGGAGCCTGCATATCCAGCTCCTGTTCCTGTCTGGGAAAAGCCCTCCTAACATACATCACTTCCAATGGAAATCCATGCCCGGTGAATGGTTTTAACATCGCTCATCTCCCTTTTATGGCCTTATTTTGTCTAAACGTCATGGGTCAGTTTCATGTACGTCCTGGTATAGGAACTGAGAAGAAGCACTTAGCATGGCAGCTGGTTGGGAAAGGCTCTCTAGGATTAAAATTGGACATCCAGATGCTTCCTTGATGAGGATCTCTAGACTGGTGGTCCCCTGGAGTCTGGAAAGGGGTGAAGGACTGAACTGTCTGCCCAGGCCACAGGTTACTTTTTCCTCCAGAAAACTTCTGTTCCCACCCTTGTCACTGCTCCCATCCCAGGGTTTCTGCTAAGGCAGAACAAGAATGACTGCAGAGATGCGTGTCCACTGCAAGCCCCTCTGAAGGAGCTGAACACAAAGAGACTATGAAACAATGCTCTGCCGGAGCCCATGGGTCTGTCAGGCGGCAGCGTCCCTGCCCTCCTGGCTGCCGTCGCTATTGTTCTGCTGCGTCATCCTCGCAGCCAAAACCCTGATTCTGACGAGTCTCTTACTTCCTGGCTCAATAAAACAGCTCTTCTAATAGTGGTTAGAAATGCTTCTGGGAAGGAAAAATAGAAAGTAAACCTTTGCATAGATCAGCTAGACAATTAGCGAGACCAGATAGCTAAGATATGTTGAGGTAGGCAATAGTCTCACGTTGGGGAACGCCTGTCTGCTCACATATAGCAAAGGGTAAACGTCAGGGAAATTAAATCTGCCCCTGGTGTTAGGGGAAGGAGCTGAATTACACATATTTTTGATGCCTCAGTTCTGCCCAAGTCTTTCTTGTACATGATCTTTTTCAAAAATGAGCAGTAGACATTGCCCAAAGTCTGGAGTAATGAAACGTGGCTTATTCAGAGTTTGCTGAAGGAAGAGTTTGGACCTTTTTTAAAATTAAGCATATGTTATAAATAGCTGGACTGCCAGCTGGAAATTTTGGAGAGGTGAAAACAGAATTTAGTACATTCTAGGTTAAGATGACTTCTCCAAAATTAAAAGAACACGTATAAGCACTATTATTAATACTTAAGACAGATGAAAATGAGTCAGTACATGCCAAACCTCACTTGGTGGACCTAGCTTGCTTTGCTCATTGGCCCTTGCTGCCTCTCTGATGCTACCTCAAAGGTCCATGTTAACTGCAATCTTCATGGTTTCAAGGGTAGAGGCATCTTGTTCACTTGTTGTAGAGGAGGCTATAAAACAAGATAAAAATACTTAACAGCCAACTAGCAACTGCCTTTTGAACAGGTGAGATCTGAATATCCATTATTCCACAGCGTATGCCATCATTCATGTCAATACAAAGTGGCATAAAAGAAAGTCAGAAGTGCAGGGTCAGAAACTATGCTAAATCAGGTGTTAATCTGATTTTTACTACTCTGTACAGTGAAGTAAAGCATTGGTGGTGGGGCTGAAGAGCATGGGAGCATGAGGATGGAGGGATCCCGGTGGGATGGTGGGGATGACGGTTGGATGAGGATGGTAGGGTCCTCCATAAGGCTCAAAGAAACACTGAAGGCTGCAATATCTATTTTTGCATAGCTTCATGCAGGCTCTGAAGCAATGACAAAGATTTTCCTACCCTTATGTAACGTGTATTTTTAAAATGGAATAAAATAAAATACCTCCTCTTCCTTCAATAGCATTATAGTTGTCTTTTTCCTAGCTGGGAATGGTACAATTTATCAACAGGCAGATGGGACTCCATGCACGCTCTTCTTAACTTGCTAGGGGTGACAAAATAGTGGCTCCCTCCTGTATCTCATGACCAGCAAGATCCTGTGCAGGGTGCAGAGCATCACCACGGACAGGACAAGCTCAAGACCAGCCAACACCCTGCACCTTCAAGAACCCGCTGTTAAAATCTGCTGGTTGTGTATCTATGTCTAATTCTTATCTTGCCTTTCCTGCATTGCCTACCCTTGTTTGTTCTCACCAGACTTACAAGCCACCTCCTCCGGCGGAGTGCGCAGCCCCGCGGGTGCTGGTCCTGTGCGCTCGGCTCTTCTCTGCCTGTGCAGCCGAGCAAGCACTGGTGTGGCTACGCAGCTGCTCATTTGCCTAACTCGCCAGCAAATGCTCAGGGGGCATTTCTTAATGTTCTGCGTGTTGGTCACAATTGATTTATTAATTAACATAGCGGTGGGAATCAAGGATCAGTGGTTTTGTTTTTCTGTCTGTCTTCCACTAACTCACTTTTTGCTTCAGGTAAACGATCCAAGCTCTGTCCACATCCTCATTCCTGTAAAACAGGAGTGATAATACTTACCAAGGAGCTGTTTGTGAGCTTTGCTGAGCTCTTTAGCATCCTCAGCAGGAGGCAGCACCGAAGCATATGGCCAACATACTATTTCAAAACAACCCACTTTCAAATCATTGCAAAAACCTCCTGCTAGTCCCGTGGTAGCTTGCAGTCCCCTCCTGATGGTTCCACCACGGCTTTAAGAAGTTGCAGCAAAAACGTTTTTTCTGGTCCTTGTCTCCCCAGTCATTGTTCCCATACGCTGTAAAAACTCATGCTAGTGAGAACTAACCACTTTATTTGTATTTTTTCAGGTTAATTTTCAGCAGAAGTTCCCTGATCTAACTGGTTACTTTTTTTTTTTTTTATGACCACTCATGCTCAGAGAAGAGACACAGTAAGAACACGAATCTGAGCAGGGGCAGGGCCGTCTCAGTTGCAGCGTGTATTTAGATTAACCTAAATTTATTGGGAAACCCAAGTTTCAGTAAAGCTTCTCCAGGTGACAGCAGGCAAACTCAGCGAGCCCTTTGTGGCCTGTAACCTCACAATGTTTCAGTTAACCATGCATTTTCACCTTTAGCGCAGATAAAAATTTGATGTTAGGCGTTAGCTGAAATTCAGTGACCCACTCTGTTCAGGAAACAATGATTTACAGAAATCATATAGTCAGCCGCTTCCTGGCTATCTGGCTAGAGGTAGCAGATGGGAAGCATGTCTAGCTTGTGCTCTGACACAGTCCTCTTTGTATCCCTGCCTGAGCCATGGCCTTCCAGGAGAGGAGTGAGCTTGGTATCTCAGCCCTGTGCTCTGCATAAGCTCATTAAAAGCTACGACTCAGCTGAGGTCTTCTGTAATCCTCAAGTGAACTGGAAGATAAATGGGATATATAAGTTTGTGAAAGCCATGTAGTCAAGGAACTTTTCTGGGATAGTGACAGACTTCACTTAACACCTTGGAGACACAGTAAAGTAAGTTAAACAGAGTACCAAGAATGTCTCACATAGTTTTCCCTACTGTTGAGGACCCCATTCCCAGATAACAGGGTAATATAAGCTAAGTACTTGAGTCAGCATTCCTGGCTGCTAAAGTAAAATCTAGTAATAGTGCCCATTAGGCAAAGTGTTATTTCTGCCATAAAAGATGGGAAAAGTACTAAATTGTCTCTTTTATTACTGAAGTATCTTATGCTTTCAGATTTTTTGTTTGTTTATTTGAAAGTATATATCCCAACAGCAATGGGCAATCCGCATCATAATGTAGTGCACCATTAAACATAGTAAATGTGGAGAAAAAATTTAAACAAATGCTAAGAGGTTTCTGAAAATGAAATTGATACGATGGGTTTAATAAGTAAGTGTCCTAATCCAAAGAAGATGTTAATGAACATTCTCTAGTAAAGTAAGACAGGGTGTTAAGGGTTTGTTTTAATTTTTGTTCTAAATGTGTCGTGTACCCTTTTGGTACCTCTTTGTGTGATGTTTGCTAGCTTTTGTTCAGCATGCAGCTCTGAATACAACTACCTACAATAACAGGAGCTGGAAAGAAACAGTTCCATGTCTGATTAAAAAACTACTGCAGATGCCGTTCCTGCTAAAACAGTTCCTGGGTAGCGATGGCTGTTTTTTTCCATAGTTAAGTGTGTCCGTTAGTGTGCACAAGGAATGGCTAAAAGCATGCAGTTACATTGCTAAGGGGCTAACCTTCTGTCATGGGACTAATGTGGTGTTTGACCAAGAATTGATCTACTTCAGGTTTCAAAAAAAGACGTAAAAAGTACTAGAAGATGACTCTTATAGCAACAGTTGGTAGATTTTCACTGAAGCTTAAAGAAATTACACTCGACCGATCAACATCCAGAGAATCCCAGAACTTTTCAAATAGGCATTAAAAACAAACCCTGCCACTACTTTTGGCTTTACCAGAGTAAGTCTGTAGTAACATTACCAAAGTCACCGCTTAGGAAGTGTAGACAAATACATCAGTTTGGGAGTATGCTTTTCCACTGTGCTGAGTAGTTCTCTAAAACCACTAGAATTACATAGTCCCAGATGTCTAGCTTAACTCAAGGAAAGAGTTCAAAAATTCTCTTTTACTTTGTAGTTTTCAGGAGATCCTGCCATGTCTCCCAAAGTACACAAATCTTACTCAAACTTATTTTTATAATATTTTGTTCCCTTTTCTGTACAAATCTGATGGGAAGAAAGTATACCCAACCCAAAGGTCATCTTAAAACGTCCTTTGAAAAAGTGCAAGATGCTCTTGTTTCCTTAGTATGATGTAATTAGGTTAGGTTTTAGTCCTGAATGAAGACACTGAAGAGCCAGGTTGTATCACACTTCTTTGCATTATTCTCTTACTTTCTTGATGGTTTACTTTCTTGATTAGGAAATAGGGTGTCTCCCCTGGGAGCTTTAGATGGAAAGTGCTCTGCTAGAAAAATATACTGAATCTTGTAGATGGTTAGTTTTTGCACAGATAAAAATGTGTGGAGAGATGAATCACTAGAGTAGCCGCTGATGTGTTGTTTTTTTTTTTTTTTGCAAAAAANGGTAGCCGCTGATGTGTTTTTTTTTTTTTTTTTTTGCAAGAAAAGAAAATTCTACACAAGACACAGGTATTCTGTTGTTTTTTGTTTTTTTTTTTAAAGCAGCTTATTCAGCTATAAAGATTTGGGGTTGCTGTTTAATTAGCTGTTTAGAATTGTACACTTTGCATAATCACTATTTGACTACACTCTGAAAAAAGGAAGTTCAGCCCATTTGTTACTCAACTAAAACAATCTAAAAGGCGAATCATACTTTCCGATTTCTCTTCATTGCGCTGAAGTTTTGAGGTAACTAATTCTTCCAGGGAAAGACACCGTGACTTCTGCCTGATCGGTTATTGTTACTTCAGTCTTGTGCATAATCTTATCTTTCAAGTAGAATTTCCCATAGGTGGAAGGCAATATATTTCAAGATACTGGGACATGAATAGTTTATTTGACTTAGAAGTAGTGAAAATAGTAAGCTGCTCTGCAGTGTTAAATATATTAAAAAAAAAAAAAAATCAAAACCTGAACTGACGAATTTCAGATATGAAACACTCATACATACTCGTGTATGAGATTTTCCCATATATATATACACACACATACACATGTATGTGTGTTTATGTACATAAAAACCTCTTTAAATGTTTTGTACTGGTTACTTTTCGCACTGTTGTGGGACCTGAGCATGCTTGTCAAAGTCTTATTCTCTTCTAATATGATACAATATGAATAAGATTTTTTTCCAGAATTTTTAAAATGCATGAATCTCTTTTGTAATTGATAGCATAAGTATCTTCAGTAGCGGGATTTGGGGCCGATTGCCCTCTGTTTTGCTCTTGGTAGAGTTTAGGGTACTGGCACTTGCTGAAGACATGGACTGAGGGGGGGATGTGGGGGTGGTACTGGGGCGCAAGCACGTCCAGGTAGGTGCTTGTAAAGTTTGCAGTAATATTCCTGTTTTGACTGTTGTCTATAGATATTGATGAAAAGCTCCTTTCATGACAAAGGCAGGAAGCTTTTAACATGAAAACGGTCAAACTGTTGTCACAATTCAAAGCAAATATAAGGCCTGGATAGAAACACAGTATAAACATTCCCAGGAGAGCTTCTTGAGACTTGTTATGCAGAGCAAAGTTGGCACAGTGTCCCATTTGCAACACTGAAAAACAAATGGGTTTTTAGTTTGTTATTTTTACAATATTTAAGTGACACTTTTATTTATTTTAAGAATCAGTTGCTGACGCACAAGGCTTCTCTGTCCACTGATTCGCATCAGATGAGCACCCTTTCTGTAGTCACAAGTGTCTGCTTGGCAGACTTGTTTTTGCAATTGAAAAATCAATAATTCATTCATGGCCAAGATAAAGAGCTCAAACCCATTACGAGATTACCACCACTGGGAAGACTTTCAATTGTATTCATACTAAAAGAGGAGGAGACTGAGAGTGTTTGCTACTTATAGTTTGGTCTACTACCTATTTTTGTTTTTTCTAAGGTGCCTATCACTGCACTATCTAAGTAACAATAAAATAGTCACTCAAGTGTTATACTAAATATTGTTTTCATGATAACTTAGTATAATGAAAATGAAACTTGTTTTAATGATGATAAAAATGTTTGTTCAATAATTTCTACCATAATTCCCAAGTGAACAAGCAGCCCATGAGTTCATAAAGAAAAGTAATGTCATTGTTATTCAAGACCACCTCGCACCTGAAAAATACAAATTGCTTTCTAACTGATTACACTCATTTATCTGCAAGAGGAATCCCTCTAGGGGAGGGAATGTACAAGAGCTCAGAATAAAATTAGCAAACTTATAAGATTAAAGAAAAAGCAATCAATTTTGAATTAAATTACAAATGGGCAAGTCTCTGTATTTGCAATATACTGTAGAAATAATGAAAATAGGCCAAAATTGACAAGCATTTGTGTATTTTATCCCTTGTTTAAAAACTTTTTACATGTTGCTGCCACCATGGCAGTTCCTGTCTCTTGAATAATAAAAAGCCTGTAGTCATCCACAGCATTTGGTTCTTTGCCCGAGCGTATAGCTAAGAGGCTATCAGAAAAGTAATCATTGTTAGCTCCTGCTATGGTGAATCTATTGAGTGTGTGAAAGCCTGTTGCTCCGACTGCATAGTCGTCAGCAATCACTGGGCTGTGTTTCCATTTACAATTTCTTCAGAGTCAAATCTGATTCTCTTCCTGCCTGACACAGAGATTACACTGTGGCTGCTCCCTGTCGGTGTGACTGTGTGCTAACCCAGCCTTCTGAAATGATCCAATTAAAAAGACTGCTGAAAAGGTTTTCAGCTTTTTTATTTATTTTTTTTTTTTTTTAATAAATTGGTGTTTCGCAGACTGGGAGCACTGTGTAGCTCTGGCTTGGTTTGCTGGGCTCAGCACAGTTGTGCTACTGGCACCTTCAACACTGCTCTAAGCATAGCTTGCTGCATGGCTCATGGTGAAGGTTGGGTCCAACCAGCAACGTGCAGGGACCAGAAGAAATGCTGATATTAGGGCTCTTTATGTGTCAAGAAACACTGTACAGGGCAAACTTCTCAGAATGTCACCACAGAGCTGTTACACTAAATTAATCAATCATTGTTTCCCTTATTACTTCATGAACTTACAACAGAAGTAGAACTTTTAAAACTCTTCAAAGATGGGTAGCATTTGATTACTCTTTAATATACTGCAGTTNCAGGCAAAAGTTAACAAAGATCCTTTCTTTATATCAGAACTGGTTGTAATGTCATGAAACTGGAACCCTTCTGGTGTCTCAGAAGGAGAACTCCATGTTGGAGCTGGTTCTAGGACGTCATCATGCAAGGTTAGAGTAGACCTCTGCCTAGTAGGTGAGCTGTTGTAGAAGTATTTGTGGAATCTCTTCCAGGCTTCAGTGATTTGTCTGTGCTTTTGACAATGAGTAAGTCTATTTTGCAAGTATTACTCTGTCCGCCCTCGCCC
>VYXH01003576.1:35354-57551 GCA_013397275.1 Burhinus bistriatus
TTTTTTTTTTTTTTAAAAGATGTATGTGATCATGGTTTTCATGCCTGATCAGGTCTGAACTTATCCTACAAGAGAGTCTAACAGCGGATCCACAACCTCAGTTTGTGCCTGTTTAGCATCAATGACTCTGTTAGAGATGGGTTTCTCTATCCCGTAGAAGTTTTAGCTGCTCAGAAGACCACAACATTTGTAAAGTCATGGTGGTACCAGTCTGGAAAAATACTCCAAGCAAGTAAGAGCAAAGGAGAGAGGCTTTTCTTCCCCTCAGTCCAAAATAAATGGCTACCTTAATCTGTGACCAAATTTTCCTCATTTCACGTAGTTTGGTGTTAGATTAGCTTTGTTGTGGCAGCTTTTTGTTGCTGAAAAGCATGGTCCCACTTCTCTCTTTGTGCCAGTCTCCTGTGCCTTTTCTTGCGCCAGGCTCCGGGGTTGTCTGGCCTGGCAGTCAGCCAGTTAAGAGAGAACCAAAACAGAAGAAAACCAATTCTGTGAAGAAAACTAATTTATTTTCTGCCATTCTTATTCCTTGATGCGGTTTGGGGAGAGGTCAGGAAACTTGTATCCTGGGCAGCATTTGGGGAGAGGTGAAGAAACTTGTATCCCAGGCAGCAGATCCAACCTTTTGGGCAACAATTCTCCGTAAAATTATGCTCAACAGTAAGTTAAGATAGAACTTCAAATGTCTGACTCTCTAAATTGCTTTATTCTCTTCCATATTTTTAGGTATAGTTAGTAATCTACTTTAAAAAGGAAATTCAGATCACAAGTCATGGACTTTTATTTAGAGATTGATTTGCTTTGAAAAAAAAAAATTCCTGATTTGTCCTCAACTTAAACCAAGTTTGGGGTTGCAAAGAAAAGTTTGGTTATACTTGTGTTTCATTTTTCACACTCTTCTCCACTTCCTTCTTTTGCTGCAATGCTTCCAGCCCCATCAGAACCTGGAAATACCAGAAACAAACCAGAGGTACCCACTTTTGCAAAGCATGGGTCATCTTGTGCTGAAGGTACTGGGCTGGGATTTGGGAAATCTGGATTCAATTTTCTGCTTCACCACTCATTTGCAGTTTAATGCTGGGCAAGTTATTTAGTAAAATCAGTCTACACCTCAGACTCCTATCTGTGAAACAGCTGGTATCTCCTTACCTAAAAGGAGCACAGTTCATTCGTGGTTCTGCGATGCTCTGATGCTATGGTGCTCTGAGCCATTTGTGAGCACAGAGAGGCTCTTTTACAACAACAAAACACTGTCATGTTTAAATAAACACAGGATTTGTTTTTGTTTCCCAAATAATTATTTTTATCTTGTTTTAACCTGCTGGAGAACAAGCTGTTGTGTTTGTTTTTGGAGACATACACGATCCCAGTCCTAAGCAGCTCTGTGTGTGTCGGCTGTGGCAGTGTCGCTCCTGGCCAGCTAACCTGGAATGGGATGTGCTAGACAGCCCATCTTCAGTGGGGCTCTTAAAGGGAGTTACTGAAGACATACTATTTTCAGTAAGGCATTCATAAAGCTGGTTGGTTTTTTTTTTTTTTTTTAAGACCTAAAGGTTAGCAAATCTAGCTTTATCTAGCAGCATGACTTACCGGGCAGTGCATGTGTATGCTATATGTCTGGCTCTGTATTTAAGCAGGAAGGAAGGATTTGACCCTAAGCTTAGAGATCATGGCTCTATAGATCAACTTAGCATCTCACATACTCAGTTTCTGATGACCCACTCTCTTCTGCACATACAGAACTGTATTCCCAGATGCATAAGAGGATGGTGCATTTGAAAGATGGGACATAAATGACTTTATCTGAGGGGGATCCACCAGTCTAATCAACCTTGGCTCCAGTTAATGATTTGAAGACTATGCTTGCTAGGCTGGGGAATGGTGAATTAATTCACTCGCCAGTTTTAATGAAGGATTTTTGCTCTCTAGATCCTTTATTTACAAAAATGAACAGCGTAAGTGTAGCACAGAGCCAGGTGTTGATGAGGATTCTTCAATGCTACAAGAATCCTCAGCTATTACATTAAGACCACATCAAGTTCTATGGTCCTCTTTCAGTCAAAAGATATTAGGAGGCAATTACGTAGCTTATCATGTAATTATCAATAGTAGGTACGAATAACAAATTATTAATACATTACCCCTTTTCATGACTTAGCACTTTGAATATGCTGCAAGATTTCATGAGTCAAATTTTTGAAAGGGCTAAATAAGTACAAAAATGAAAATATTTAATCCCTGATTTGGCGTATGTGCCATTAGTTGGAAATGCGAGCCACACAAATAAAACTACTTAGCAAAATACATTGCAAAAGAAAGCCTTACAAGTAATTAGATTCCCAGGAAAAATTTCATCACAGCTGCCTCAGCAGCTGTCAGATGCCAGTTCAAAAAAGACAACTATTTAAGTCTATTAAAAAAATTACGACGTAATGGTTTACATATTGGCTTCTGCATTGTGCTTAACAGGAACCCAGACTTTTAAAATTATTCTCAAGCAGATGACTAAGCTCTTTATTAAGTAGCTGCTGTAGTCACTGAAAGACAGTAATTTGTCTTTGCCATTACGCAATGAGTAAGCTGTCTTTTGAATCATAGCTAATACCTATGTAAATATATTACCATGATACAGATACTATGCTATTCTATTTTTAATTTTTCATAGTACTCTCTGCTTTTATATTGTGGTCTTTGAAAAGACTATCTACAATCAGAAAGAACATCTATCCACACGTGATTTTTAGATAGAAAGACTGAAGTTGAACTCAAAAGTGTTTTCAATGTGGAATGCTCTAAGGATGAATCATAGAATAGTTTGGGTTGGAGGGACCAATTACTTGGAACTTGAAGCCAATTGTAAGTACAAAAGTAAGCATTTCTTGTTATAGATGGAAAACTGGAAACTGGAATTGTTGCTAGCTGCTTCAGAAGTACTAAGTAATCCAGAAGCTGAGTAGGTTGGAGTAAGACGAAGCTTTCAGTGCTTGGCACATTTTTCATTCTCAGATGAATGTTTGCCAAAGGCAGGTATGGTTATTGACTACCGTGTTGTTCATGAGTAAGTTCATGTCTTTAAGTCCTTGCCTGGTGAACTGTGTATTTGATTTAGACAGGCCTGTTCTGTTTTAAAGATAGAAAGAAGGAGACCTATGTCTGTATGTTGTGTAGAATCTGAATTATGAAAATGTGGGGTTTTATGCTAAATAAGAGTTTCTGTGGGTAACATCCAAATGTTTTTCACACCAATCATTGTTTTGAAATCTTCTTGTAAAGTTGTTTTGAGGGATTGGAATGGGAGGTTAGTTTGGTTTTTGAGGGTTCTTCTCATGTTGGAGTAGATCTCTCTGCTTTCAGCTTGTGAGTAGGATGCTCCTGAGTCTATAAAAGCCAGGACTCTGCTAAACACTCCCTTCTTTACAGCCTGTCTAGACCTCTAGAAGTTGGGAGTGTCTAGTGACCTCTTACCTCTTAGCACTTTAACAACTGGTGGCAGAGTGTATGGGTATAGGCCTTGGTTAACCGCATAAATGCCACAGGGAGAGAAAATGCATGATCTTCAACTCTGAATTCTTGGCACTAGTCAATGAGTGATTGACTTTTATATTAACCAGCAAGTGCAACGAGGAATATCTCACCAGGTCTGCTGTACTGTACTGCTAGCAGAAGGTAAATACAAGTGCACCAGCCAGAATGATGTAATTGTCTTTTGCTATATTTCATTGTATTCACTGTAGGACTTGCTTTTTTCCCTCCAGCTATGAGATACCAACTGTGTCCCCTTGCACAACTGTGCTCAAGTATGACATCAAAATTATCTAATTAAAATATGTCCATGGGTTACCTGTAAGTGACTTCAGCAGAGTGGAATAGTTCTGGTCTTGTCTAAAAGATGTCAGTTCTATGTACATACCCTAGCCTGTTTGCTAAACTCCACTGCCTTCTAAGCTGTAGAGAGCTGAACACCTTCATTTTTAATGACAGGGGCTTTAATACATCTGAAAGCACATATAAACTTTAGTTTTTGGAGTTTATTATTTGTGATTCCATACACTGGAATCCCCTTTACATACATAAAGGGGAGGAAGAATTATGAAAACTCCATGTGCAGAAAGCATGATCTGATGAATCCTGAAAAATACGTGATCTGTTGGCATAACTTCATTGTTGCATGAATTGTTGCTAGGACATCGCTGATTCAGGCATCAGTAAACTAGGTAGAACAACTTTTAATTTTTTTTGAAGAATTGTTATACAAAAAAGGCAGTTAAAATAGGTGAAGAATGGTATTTGATACCAGTTATATTACTAATGCAATCTGAATGTTTTATCTTGAAATTATTTCTGTACTTGCAAAATGCCCTGGATGAATTTTAAGTCGTTCACCGGTTTTCCGAAATGTTACTACATTGTTTTGGCAGAGAAGATCACAGCTACACTCTAACATACTTGGGGTTCTCACAAGGGAGCATAGAGGGAGTGGAGAGAAATATGACATTTCTACTTTCTTAACTAGGCATTTCTGAATTTGAGAAAGTGCTTCCATGTTGCCCTCCAAAGAAATTTAAGAATTAACATCAACAGGAACTAACCAGAACAGACCAGTGGCCTACAAAAGTGAATTCCATTGTCTCAAAAATCTGTAAGTTAAAATAAGGGAGAAACAGAGCAGATCATTTTCCAAAAGAAGGGACAAATGATGAATACGTTCCTTTGCATTTGGTGCCCTAATAAGATCGATGAATTTGCATGTTAATTTTTGGATACATCAGATGTGAGAAGGCACACTTCTAAGGCACTAAGATGTCATTTGGCAGCTTCCTGGCAGTCACATAAAATCAGAAGGCACTACATCACTGTTCCTCATGCTAGAAATCAGAAGTGACCAAAAATTCATTTTTTCAGTATGAAAAACAAGAACTTGTCCTTATGTACAAAATGAGAACTTGTAGGAAGAGACCCAGCAGGGAGAGCGTTTTCTCTATTGCCGAATCCTTCCTTCAGCCTGGGAAAACTGCACAATTCCCAAATCCAGCTCCAGGGCACCCCCTGCCCAGGCTGCAGTGATGTGGGCGGCCACCTCGGAGGTTTGGCTTCCCCACTGGAGGTTTGGCTTCCCCACTGAGCAAGGAGGGGGCTGCGCTTTTGCTGCCACTTCCTTTTCCTCCCCCTGCCTCACGGGTGCCTCTCACTGTTGGGTGGGGAGATTTTAAATATTGTCGGGCAAATTTTTTTTTTTTTTTTTTTTCATGACTGGACTCTGCAGTGTTTTTGAGGGAGGAGAGCACAGTTACTTTGCGCTGAGGCCCTGGGAAAGTTCTTGACTTAGTGGGATATTTAGGGCCAGGGGTTACGAGGGGACATTCTCAGTGACTCCTTCCCGCTTCACTCTTTGGGAAACGGTGCCTGTTGGTGGATTTCTGACTTTCTGACCCTTTGAAAATTTGTACTTGTTCGGGACAGTGATCACACCACTATCCCAGGTGCAGTTGGGTCTCAGGGTGGATCACAGAGCCCATGGTCATCTGTCTGGCTTATATGAGTGAACACAGGGACAGGACACAGGCCTGTAACGTCTGTTTTCCTGGCAGTTGTCACCTGTAACAACCAGCTTTCCACGCTGCAATGCCCGGACCTGTCTCAGGGCATGGCAGGAACTGCCACTTGGTTCCCAGTGGTCAGAAAGAATGAGAGCATACTGTTACACCGTGGGAGATTGTCTAGATGTGTGGGTGGGGGATGTGCTGTGCCATTTGCCCACACGGCCACGGAAAAGGTCCCAATCCCAATTAGTTTCCTACTGTAAGTACAGCCTCTGATGCCATACAGAAATAGAAGTCAACTGTACCCTGACAGCGAGGGAAGCCAAAGATGCAAAAATAGGGTTCTGTAATTCACTAGCTGAAACCAGCAAATGTTAAAACAGCACCATGCGCGTGTCTCTCCCCCAGACGTATACCTACCTAAATGTGCTGGGACTGCCCGGATATGGTATGTTCATCCTGTAAATGCTGCTGCAATGGGTCCTGTAGCTAAGGAAGGAGAATTGAAAGGCTCAGTAAAAAGTGCTCCTGAGACTATCTCAAAGATGTTGACTGCCTATGGCATGGGACTTTAAAAGACTCCAACAATAAGTAGCTGTATGTTGTACTCAACTACTTAAAATGCTTGCTGTCTTGCAACCAGTAGGAATGATGAAGTAACAGGAAGGGAACCTGGGTCTCTTATTTTTCTGGAAGTTTTGGAATTATGTGGGCTCTGACAAAGAAAATCCCATGAGCATTATTAACTCTGCTTGAAAGGGCTCATCCTAAAACTGAGAGGAAATCCTGTCTCTAGCTCTCTGCTAAGGTTTGCTGTGCTTCAGTCCACTCACACACAAGAAAAGAAAAAAAAAAGTTTATCAAACTTATGAGAAAAAAAACCAAAAAATGTTCAAATTATTTTTTTAAACAGTAAACTGGCTGGATTTGAAGTAACTAATTAGTGGCCAAGGGATTTTTTTTTTTTCTTTCTCATTTTTAATCCCATTGATGCTGAAGTATTTTAAGCAGTATTGGTTAATGTCTTTTTTCATATTAGAACATTAAGTAGTAATTTCCCTTCCTCTTCCCTCTCTTTATCTCATGCTTAATATTTACTAAGAATAACAGGTAACAAGGCAAGCCTGGCATTTGACCAAAAATGTTTTTTAGGTAGTGATTCCTAGTGAATTAGTAAAAAAAAAAAAAAAAAAAAAAAAAAAAAAAAAAAAAAAAAAAAAAATTTAAAAAAAATTTTTTAGGGCTGAAACTTTGGCAGCAGTTCNACTTCTTAGACAAAAAGAAAGGGGTTCAATTACCATATCTCATGTAAAGTGAAGATTAAACATCTTTACCAGGACAGTGCACTAATCCCATGAATCCTATTTATGTCGAAATGTAGTGCTATTGGCAATAAACAGCAATTTGAGAAGTCATAACCCAAGAAAATAATTGTCAAGTGACTTTAGAGCTCCCTATAAATTTCCTCTTCATGACTTCAGCAGTAGTGTTCAACAACAGAGTTAAATATTTGTATTAGGTGCCTCTGCCTTTAAAAGACTAATTAAAAAGATGGAATTCTTTGATTCTATCTCAAATCATTTTAGTTCTAATCTCTCCCAGGCAAAGTCAGCTCTATAAATTGGGCTAAATGTATTTTTTTCTGAATAGAGACTTTACAGTGTAGCAATAAATTCAAGCACTGGGAAAGTAAATGCAACTGAAGTACCCTTAATGATGCTATTGTGTAGTTGTTATGGTTATAATCCCATTACACAGACCTTTACCTTGAAGGCTATAAATTCTTTGAGAAATTATTCTAATGGGAAAGGGCATTACTTAAAGCACTGTATTTAAATATGATGAAAAAAGGGATGTTTTAAGTTTGAAAAACCAAGTCACACAAACTGAAGTAGTACTAATGGAGGGACATTAAATTTTTGCCTATCATGCAGACCTTCTAAATCTGTATTTCTTAAGAAACCACACAGTGGAACTGTCCCTGGGGGTACTACTTGTTAGTTGCATCACAGGCATGCCTGGAACTTGCCATTAGGGATCAGGATCCCATTCTGCTCTACACCTGCAAGCTTTAAAAACTACTTGAATACAGAATTGTCAGTCTAAAAACCCGACCCCAAACCCAGTGAAGTCAATGGGAGACTTCCTATTGATTTTAATGATTTGGTTCAGGAGCTAAGTAAGTATTTCTAAGACAAAAATCAATATTGTCCCACAGTGGTAATGTTTTCATGTGCTTCTATTGATTCTTTTGTCATAGATTACAGGATACCTTGGCACTGTCAACATACAAGGTTTTAACAAACTGATTTGATTTATTAACACCATTTGATTAACATCTGCAGTAGCAAGTATTTATCAAATGTCAGCAAACAAAAGTTCAGCAGAAGGATCACCACAAAAAATGACTTGTTGCACAATGTGAGCTGAAGTTCAATAGGAACGGGCCCTACATGATGTGCTCAGCATAAGCTGGATATTCAGAAACTTTCTTCTTTTTTTTTAACTAACTACATCATCAGGTCTAAGAAAACGTCTTACCTCTCCCGGAGTACCGGAACTTACCTGCTTTCATGATCGTGGGGAAAAGAATGTTGCTGTGATAGTATAGTTATAAAAATTATGCCAAAATTCTCAAATTATATTGAACTTGCTTCATTCCATTTCAGAAATAAACGGCAATGTGTTGCTGTAGTTATAGCATCTCACTTACAAATGCAGGTCCTGGGGCATTGTCAACAGGACTGTTTATGCGGGTAATATTTACAATGTGATTGTTCGGTTGACAACCCTGTCATTTTAAAACCAACTAAAACCCTTCAGTAATTTCTTGAGAATGACTCCTCGACGTCTGGGCCCCTAATTAATCTTGATTTTTGTACAGTTATTTGAAAAATAAATAGTTTATACAAATGAACAATTATGCAGTAGTAGCCTAGTGGTGTACAGCTTTCCTACTACATGACCATAATGTACTATTTTAGTACGTCAAACTCCCCCACATGATATTGTTTCTCAGTTTACTAAGTCACTAGAAAAATTCCCAAGTTTAAAATATCATTTCCTCCTGTTAAAAAGACCTTTTTTTCCTGGAAGAATATTTGAAATCTTTCTTAGAATTATCCTGATCCAAACCCAAAACTACAAGTTATATCCGACATAGACCAGGATGGGTTACATTCATTCATGTTTTCCAAACCAATGCAAAGTTTAATTTGCTAATTGAATTTGTAATCATTTATCACATAACCTGTTACAGTATGAATCTCTAACGGTTCAATCAATCATAACAAAAATGTGGATACCATGTAAATCTTATCAGGATCATGAAAATAATGGGACTTTTGTTTACAAGGTGTCGATTGGTTTTAGAAGCTTTGATAATGACTCCAGACAGTCAATAAATACAGAGACTTTTACATTGCCAGTAGGAGCCGAACTAAACTATCTAATCTTTTTTAAATGACAGACAACACAATGAACTCTGAACTTAATCCCCCCCAAACATTAAGGAGACAGTTTAGTGCTTAAAGTACTATTCAAACTCAAATCCTACATTTAAAAAAAATAAAAAAAATCATTAAGTGTCTTATGTAAACACACAGGGAAATTCAGTGTTAAGGCTGATTTTCCTTCCCATTGTGCCTGGGCAGTGGTCTGTGGTGGGCTCCAAGGCTGCTGGTAGCTTGTCTTGGGCAAGGAAAACACCTGTGTGCTTTTTGAAAGCAAGTTTGTAGTCAAAGCATTATTAAAAAAAAAAAAACAACAAAAAAACAAAAACCAAACCAAACCCCCGAAGCCTTAATTACTTTGTGTCTCTACTGAGCAAATTTTCCTCTAAAGTTTTGAAGAAGAGATGTGGGACAATGTCATACACTACATTTCAGGTGACAGAATTTATGCTACCAGGCTCATAACCTCTGAAAAGGACACGTGGCCTTTAAGAGGAAAACAGAATCATAAATGTAAAGCTTATGTTAGACTGAGAGATGGGGGAGAAGGGTGGCTGGCAAGGGCTAACATATAAGTTTCCTGTGGGACAGCATCTCCAGGCATAATTAGTGACTAAGAAGATTAATCATGGAAGGTACATTTCTCCTTTACCTGAAATCTGTGAAGCAAGCCAAGACTTGTTTTAGACAGTGACGCCCACCGCAGTTAAACATTTCTTTAAAGCCTGTTAATAGAGAGGGGAAAAAAAATTATCTGATCACTATCTAAAATTATAAAATATAAATATATAAAAATTTATGAATGTATAAATATATTAAATCACCCTTTATTTCAGCTTGACAATTTTTTAAAAAAATAATAGGACCGTCTGACTGCATGACTGTTTCTTCTACTAGTAATGAAGTAAGGAGAGAGAAAATAAAAATATCCTTAAGTTATCATTATCAGTTCTTCGGAGTCAGATAACTGTTTGCTTTTTAACTTCTTCAGAATCGCTGTGTCCAGTGCAAATCTGAATCCTCCCTGTCCTGGTGAAGATTCAGTATTACCCTGTTTTCCATGATTGCATCTTGCATGTCTCTTTTATTCGTTTGTCTTATAAATGTACCCTGGCTAATGAATGAAGGAATTAATCCATTCTAACCTTTTCAATACATTTCTCTTGCCGCTTAATGTAATGCCTGACATGATAAATGCTTTGGTTTCATTCTTAACATGGCCCAGGTATCTTATCGTCTTTCCTGGGTAACTGGAGATGAGTTGTGTTAAAACTCTGCATTTGTTATTAATTATTTCCGCTGAATAGATATTTCCTGAGATCTTTTCAATGCCTCTCTATATCTGACGTAGATTGCTGTGTGTAAAGGGTAAAATACAATTTAAATCATCATTTGGACTTTAAGTAATAGATTTTCAATTGTCAAAATCTGTTTACATGTTGAATGCAATTTGTTGTTCCGCAATCTTGTAAATTTTATTTACTTAAGATATCCTCACTGTCTTGGTAAGTTACAGTATTTGCATGTGAAGGGATTCAAATATTTTATGTTATTAACAACTGATTCTGAAGTCAGAAATCCGAGCCTCCCACTATCTGTGTTTTGCCATGATTAATTATTTAAGCTTGTCTTTCCTGCAGTGCTGGCTGGGCAGACTATAGTTACATGTTGGTTGAGTTGTCATTCGGATGAGCTACATTATCAGGGCAGCCTAAATCTTATAATGGATTGTTACTGAGAGGTGGGATGTCTGTGTTCTCATGACGAGATCAGCTGGCAGAGGTGAGTATTTATTTGGCATCAATGTCTGAGGTTTTAATCCATTTTCTGAAGTCTGTATTTACATTAATTGCACAAGCTGTACCTTGATTTCAGGCTCTGACTGTGTTAATTAATTTTGCTGACCTATCACAACACTTCAAGACGTTCTTAAAAAATCTCAAAATACTTTCTTTAGAATCTTTTTTATAAGTTTGACTGATAGGATTTTGATAAGCATTACTCTTTCTGGTAAAATTAGTGGAATTCTTCACTTCATGGCACTTTTCCTTTGCAACAGTATATTTCCACAGTTGCCTAATTAGTGTTTCCCGAGTCAGAGAAGAGCTACGCGTTTTATAATGCAGAAAAGATTCTGAACCAAAACCCTGCAAGATGCTATGTTGAGTGAAAACCTACAGCTGCTAACTTATTTGGATTCTATTTTTCTCCTTCTTAATTTGTTTAAAATTGCTTCCTAATTGTGCTCCTGAACATCTTATAACAGGAAAGTCTGCGTTAAAGAGTAACACAACTGATCGTGCATAACCTCTAACTGGTATCTAACTGGTGCGAATGACCCCTGCTGGCATCGTGGGCAAAGCATCTTTGGCATGGATTGGATGGCACAGAACTTACCGCTCGCTGGTAGTTAGCTACAATGCAATATATATAATGCAACCCCACCAGCCTCTCCTCACCCTGCAGAGCTGCAGGGACCTGCTGGCTTGGCTCACTGCTGCTGTTGTAGCTGTCTTGCTCTTAGGGCCGAGCTGCCACCACGCTGTGGTGCATGCCCTGGGAACATGCTGGTGGCCTTGGGGGTGGCTTGGTGACATCTGTGTCCTGGGCTGCTGGATCTGTCCTGTTGTGTTGGGTCTGCCTATGGTGATTCAGTTTCAATTTTTGAAGCACGGAGCTCCCCTGTCGTTTGTAACAGCCTCCCAGCATGGTGCTAGCCCACTGTGTGGCTCAGCTTTGGTGTCATGGAGGTCCTGGTCTCCTGACTGGAAACCAAATACTGCTTTCTGGAGTAAATCCCAGCTGTGCCACGGCCAGTGATCTTCCTACCAAGATGGTAGATAAAGGCACAGACTTTTTTTTCCTCTCAAAGGAACAGCAGCTACCATATCATTAATTCCTAGCTGTGCAATGATTCCACAAGGACTACTTACCAGCTTTCCAATTTTTTAATTGATCAGATCCTTCCCTTATTTTGCGAGACTGCATGTGTATTTATAGCCATGTAACACTAAACCAGATCTGCCTTTGTTTTTGTGATTTATGGGTTTTTTTCTTAAACAGGAAAGCATTCATTATCAAATGTTGTGAGAACAATACAGTAACTGGAGGTTATTTTATATGAAAATATTGTTGATTGTTCCTCCCCTAGAAATCTCTCTTGGCAGCTCACTTCCTGCCAAATGAATCAGCAAAAGCTGCTCATGAAAGTTGTTAATATATAATACAATCATCCAGCACTGCACTTGCTCCTTATCTATAAAGTCCTTTTGTGATCAATGATTCACATCACCTTTTGATTATATTCTCTGAGCACAAACAGTTTCTTAATATAAATTAATGGCCTTGGAATTTCTAAATAAACATTCTCTTTTGTTTAGCATCATTTCCTATTTTCTTACCAAAACAGAGTCTTATTGTAATGGTTCAGTTTTCACTGGAAAAAGTGTTTGTGGACTGGAATGTTCTCAAAAAAACAAGCGGTTCCTCTCAGAGCTATTAGTGTTGATTTACAAGGTCTAACCTGCTCTGTTAATTGAGTATAGCTAGGAAATAATACCAAAAAGCAGCTAGTATGGCGTGATACTCTACGTAATGATGCCCGTATTCTTTTACTGGAAAAAAGATTTTCTCTTGAAGTATAGCACTATTTGGCAATGTGGTTTCTTTGGTCTTTCACAGTAATAAAACCCAGCTTATCTAAGCAGGAGATACTGTCAAGATACTTCCTCTAAATTTTCTTCTTGTTGTGAATGCTACTAAGTAGTTAGGCATGAACTCTTCAGCAAAATTAATTCTGAGGATTTCCTCTCGCCAGGTCTGACTAGTAGGATAATTACAATACCAGCCATCATGCAGTGGTAAGCTAATGTTAATGATCCTCTCTTGCAAACTTCAGTGAAGCACGAGTGCAGAATGTAGCAGAAGCATAAGCCTGACCTGCAGAGAACTGGTACGAAAGGCTATCTGACAATATTCCCTTTTTTTTTAAAGGCAGAGTTATTTCACTTAAGTCAATTAGGTGGAGTTCTAACTAAACTGAAATAAGAACCTGAGAGATTGAAAATGCCTATGGAGACATTTAGTTTAATTAATTGTTAGCTAAAGTGATGCAAGCCTTATATTTAGACAAGGGATTTTTTTTTTTTTTCCCCAAAGCATTTAAAGAATATAGGCCATGATAAAAATGATCAGACTTCTGACTGGGTTGTTCATGTTGCTTTCAATTAAAGCTTTTTAGTTTGTGGTGAGGATAGGCTCAGAGCAGGCACAGTGCCTGTCAGTCACTGTAGTCCAGCTGACAGAGCAACTCGCCAAGCTGCGGTCACTTGGCCGACACCGGTCAGATGTCCATCATATGCTTGTCCTAACCTCAAAAGTCATTTTGATTTCTGACTCGCTCATACCCCAAACTAGAACAGGGGCTGGTTTTCTCAGGAAAGTTTTCCTGGGTTACGTAAAAACTTAAACACTGTGGCTAGCTAAGACCAGATGCTCTTAATGTGGGGAGGAAAAAAGCCCTCCTGTTCCAGGAAAGTGATGTCCTCTGGGGCAGTGTCCATAATACAGCCCGTCACTGCCTACAAGGAAGTAAAGCCCTCAGGCTCCCGGGGCATGTCCTTGGCTCAGGGTTTTGATTGACGCCTGTTCCTTAAAAGCACTTACAAGCAGAGAGAATTTTTTTATGCATCAGTGTTTTGTTCTGGAGAACGATAAAGAAGTTCCTTTGTAAGCTATTATCCAATGTTATTAAGCAGTCTCTCCTTCAAATCTGAAATTCAAACCCTGTGTTACAATATAGTAGAGGTATTTAGTCTGCACTGCTGATTACTGGGGCTGAGTATTATTTTATGGTCTGTATGTTGCAAAGAAAATGAAATAGTACTTGTTGCTCAAAGGCACTGAGCATTATATAAACACGTACGATGAGAGTGATTCTCCTCTCGTTGCCTCTGCTGTCAGACAGAAGTGCCTCTCTTCAGCCAGTAGTCTCGATGGCTTTATTGACTTTCACAAAGATAACATCAGCACCAGCTGAGTATCTCTCCTGATATTTTTAGGCACTTGTAAGATGTCAATGAAATGTCAAAAGTAGTTAGTGATGCGCTGCCCTCCTAATGGGATAGATGTGTGTTGTTTGGAGCAATTTACTATAAAAATAACAGGTGTAAAGGTCCAATAGAATGTTATTTCCTCAGTCTTTTAGTGATGATTTTTATATACACTGTCCAATTCTTAAATCCAGTGTAATTAAAACAAAAAGCAATGTATTTACAGATTTTGAGTACAATTCAGGAAGCATAATTCACTTAAATGCTCTGAAAAATCAAAGTCATTTCCCTGCTGGTATGTAATATACTGCCAGTATGGAGGGATCAGGAAAGTCAGCAGCCTTAAAATAATAAATTTTATTGGATGCTTGCTAAAGAGGTGTTTTAGTAGTAATGCACTGCAGAGAGACAGTAGCAATTCAGTTCTAGAAAAGTCAGATTTTAGTCATGGTAGTGCTCTGAGCACTAAACCAATTTCTAACGTATTTCCTTTGGTTTATGGTGTGTATGTAATACCTGACAATAAATGCTATTTTAAAATAGAAGTAACAATTTTATATGCAATAACCTAAAGCACAGTTTGTCCTGCAAACCCTCATCATAATGAAGTGCATTTGGGACAATTAAAAACCGTATTCATTTGCAGCAAATGGCTGTGAATCATACACAGAGGCCTTCTACCTAATCTGGGAAAGGTTATATTATAGTTTCTAAAGGTTAGTATGAAATTTATTAATGTGTCTGAGATGTATTTAATCTGAAAAAACAGTAGATTATAAAGATCGAAGCGTAAGAAGGGGTCCAGACTCTTTTCAGTGGTGCCCAGCCACAGGACAAGGGGCAATGGGCACAAACTGGAACACAGGCAATTCCATCTCAACATGAGGAAAAACTTCTTTACTTTGAGGGTGGCAGAGCACTGGAACAGGCTGCCCAGAGAGGTTGTGGAGTTTCCTTCTCTGGAGATATTCAAAACCTGCCTGGACGCCACCCTGTGCAACCTGCTCTAGGTAACCCTGCTCTGGCAGGGGGGTTGGACTAGATGATCTCCAGAGGTCCCTTCCAACCCCTACCGTTCTGTGATAAGAAGTAGGTAACCACTACACCTTTTATTAAAAATATTTCAAACTCTTATTTCATACACAATTTCATGGTTTTAGCTAAAAAAAATAAAATTCCAAGAATAATTTTTTCATGTGTAATGAATGAACAGGCCTAGAAAGACACCAGGAGTCCCTTTTCATAGAGAAAAGATTGCTGTCTTCAAGGCGATGCTGCCAGCTCAAGCTGACACTCTCCAAGTACTCCGTTCAGCCCAGCCCATGTTGTACATAGGTTATTCCCGCATAGGTTACACTGAATTACTTGTTCTTGCAAAGCTACTCTTGCTACATTTGCTTGGGCAGCGGTGCCTGATTCCTGGTGGCATAGCCTTCAGCACTATATTAGTCTGAACTTCTCATTCCAAACTTTCAATGGTATATTTGAGAAAAATCATTTTGTCCCAGTCAAATGGGCCAGGCTGAGCTAGATGTAGCTGTACTGCGCGTGGTGAGGTACAGGTAAGTGCATGTTGGTGATTAGAGGTATTTGGGAGGCTAGAGAAAGAACCAAGAAACAAGTCAGAGTTCCCTTCTTCCTCCTGGTAAATCTTCTGACGGCAGTATTCATCAAGGTGGCTGTTCAGGTTACAGATTAAATAAAATTTCTGAAAGCACATTTGAACCAAGGCAAAAGATGACAGTGGTAACTCCAGCAGCTCCTTATCTGTCTGTCCACCCCAAGAACTGTTTGACAGCGAAGTTGCTACCATGCTTCTTCCAAGAGGCAGGCAGAAATGGGTCTGGCCACCAGAAAAGAAGCAAGCACAAGGGCAATGTGAGCAGCTGGTGCAGGTTCTAGGGAGGAGAGTGAGCTGGTTTGCAAGGGTCCAGTTTGGGGATGAGCCCAGGAAAGGAGGCAGCACCAGAGCAGGAGATGCCAGAGAAATGACTAATGCCATTGTTGTCCTTGTAGAGGGATGTAAAGAGGAGATATCTGGGCAATGACCAATGAAGTAATTTGTTGTGGATGGCATTGCACGTGAAAATTATCTATAGTAATTCCATTTGAGGGTGGACATTTTCCCCCTTCCCTCTTTTCCATGAATCATTCAAAACGGATTCCAATCCAACTGGGAAAGAAAATTAAACAAACATCTGATGACTAGATGCTGCTAATCTTGCATTGGTAATTTAAAAGAAAAAGTAATCTACACTGGAATTACATACCCAGTAGGGATGCCTCTCTACTACAGCACATGCTACTCTTTTTGTAATTGTCATGTGGGTAAAAAGTATTTTTAAAGCATTAACACAGGCAGGCTAGATTTAAACCAGCAGTTCTTGGCCCTCTGGTACCCCATTAGGGTTGGGGTAGAGTAGGAATTAGGGGAGGAAAGGGAGAAAGGACGTGGTGAAAGCAGTTTTGCTGTAGATAAGCCTCTGCATCCTGCTTCACAATCTTGTTGACGTTTGCCTTACTTTCCCCTCTTACTCTATACAGAGTTGTGAACCATTTTTACACCTTCAGCAAGAAACACGTGCTTTGGCATATTTTTTTCAAAGGAAGATCTCAGGATGATTGGAAAGATGGCTGCGGCTGTCTGTACAGCTCACAGGCCCTTAGGTCTCTGCCTGTCCAAGCAATGAAATACCCCCAGCACAGAAATAGCAAGAATTTAACAAGCAGAGAATATATTTTCCTGTTTTCTGTCAGGGACTTCTAGCAGATGAACGCTTTCTCAGGCTCCATGACCTGATTAAATTTCAATTAGTACAAGTATGATTCCTCAGAAATGATAATTCCTACTTTGCCTTTCAGCAGGGGGAGTACCATCAATTTAAAAAAAAATAAAATTAAATACTTAGCACTTTTTTTCTGAGTCTATTTTGCTGCAGCCTCTGAGCACGTTATGTATAATTGTGCAGTAAAGATATCCTGTTCTGCCAGAAGTTGATGAATGTATCATCTTGTATCATGTTACAGTACTGAATTTGTCCCTTTGTCTTTTTGCAAACAAACTTTATTTCCTTGGACAAGGTGGTTCCCTGAAGCCTTTTGAGAGTGGCCCTGAACTTGGCTGGAAAAAGGAAAAGCTCACATATGACTGAAAGACGTAGACTTTGGGCATGTCTAATTGGCACCAGGATTACAAACGAGGTGAGGAGGAGCCAAGGACAGAAATGGAGAGGGGGAGCGCGGGTTGGGTAGCCAGCAGGATCATCTGCAGCAGAAAGGGCTTTTGGCAGGTATTAACGGACTCCTGCCCACGAATCTGGGGTCAGCTATAGATCCACCACTACACGTTACATCCCTCTCCACATGTCATGGTCTTACATAGGCTCAGTGTGGGCGCAAACCACTTCCGAGAACCAAGACACTGGGCCCAGTGCAGTTTGGTCTAACCCTGTATGCCTTAAGGCACAGAGAACTGAGGTACCTCAGCACCCACTTCCACAACCAAACAGATGTAACACCTGCCTATTTCTTGGTCATTCACCTTTGTATTGATTTGCTTCTTTTTACATGGTTTTGCTTTATTATTAAACTTATTTATTTCCAGGCAGCTGTGATACCTACAACAGCATTTGCACAACAGATTCAGGGTACTGTTTATTTTGGTTGATTCATTCGTAAAGCAAGCTTCTGTGTGAGTTTTTGGGAAAGAAGAAATTGTACCCAAAGCCTCTCTAAGTATGGAACTCGCTTAAAATCACCTAAAAACATTCACAAAAGCACTCTGTATAAAGCCTCATGCTCCCATTGCTGCATCCTATTTTTCTTGCACGCCATGGTGTGTGACGGCTGGGTGTAGATGTCCAAGGGGACTCCGATTTACCCGGTTTGCCTGCGCTCTGCCACAGTGGCAGCAGATACACTTTCTTCTCTCACGTGAATAAGCTTCAGCTTGTTATTTAGTGTAATAATTTCTGCAGTTCACTTTCACAGTGTCACCCCATAATTGGTAAATTAATACTTAATCTGGTGTCTATTATAAAGATTACGACGAGTAGTTACGATATCCTTTCATCTGCACTTGTGTGACATCCAGTGGCTGGATGGGTCAATCACAGATTCCTATTTCTCGTGAAAGGTGTATAAATGGCTCACAACTCTGTTTAGAACACGAAAGCAGGAAATGTATTGGATATTAGTGCTAACAGAGCAATTGATTACTTTTGGTTTAAAAATAAACCAGTGATCAAAGCAGCTTGTTCAAGGGAAGCTCTTACAGTTATGTATGTGTGTAAGAGCCTTTAGAGCTCTTTCCCACTGCTTCTGGCAACTTGATCCCTCAGTGTTCCCATTGGGCACGAAGTGAATCAACAGTATATTGCCCTAGTCAGAAATTAGTAATTTCTATTTTCCTGCATTTAGCTGTTGACTGCACCACCTGTGTCAAGACTCTCACCAATTTTGTCAGGAGCAGTACTGAGATACGAGCTACATTTTGATTAAACCCTTTAAAATATCAAAAATAACCAAATATAGTAAGACTATGTCACATAACATTGAATTAGGCTTCTGAAAGTTGTTTAAATGGAAAGATCTAGAACTCCAGTCTTGTGTTTGAAATGATAGCCTGAAATTAAAGTAATTGGTGGCAGTTGTGCAAAATACTTTCTTTGCCATCATCATAATGACAATGACTTGACAGTAGCACTGCTCTGAACATCTGTAGGAATTTATCCCTGCCTTTTCCTTCCAGGATTCCACGCAGGTAATGAATTGGTAACCATTGTGTTTATTGCACACTCATATAAAAATCACAGTTATCCCAGAACATTTTTTCCACTCTGTTATTATAAATAGCATTGACTAATGCTGAAAAGGAAAAAGATGAGAACATAAAAGTTTCTCTGCTTTTCTAGTCTGCAAGGTCCATAAACCTGCTTAATAAATCCAGCTAATTTCTTGTGTGTGCAAACTTTTTATACAGCAAAAGGAAAAATACAGTATTTTTTAAAAAATACTTTTAATCTCATAACACTTAACAGAAAATGAGCATTGATGCCTAGTGTCTGAAATTACTTTAAAATTCTGTTTTCAAACTGACTAGATTTCAGGCTCAATATTTATTACTGGTGAACTATTAAAAGGATGTAGAAATTATTTTTGCCAGTAAATTTCCTGTTAAGATAAATAAATCGGATGCACACAGAAAAAAGACTGTGCAGGCCTGGGTACTGCATACGAGGCAAATGTTACCAGCAGAGACAGGAAAACAGCAGCTGTGCACCATTCTTGGACACAAAGTCCTCAGGAGTCACGAGGTTAGCGCAGGATCTGTTTTTTCATGCCTGGTTTTGCTGACTATGGAGTCACTTAGTCAACGGTAATAATCAGAATAAAAGTCCTCTCCTAGAGTTAGACTAGTTTAATGCTAATTTATGGCAAGGAAAAGCAAGTCAAAGCTGTCAGAATTGTATCTAGGAGAAAACAAAGATCAGATATATGAAAATGCCCTTGCGGAGATCCAGTCCTTTGAGCTGCCTCTTGGAACCACCTTAAGGTATGGATTGTTTAGATAATATTATATTGTTCATGGTGGATTTGTTCCATTCTATAGCTGCTCTTTCAGTCAGCCCAATCTATTAGAAACTTTGTTTTCCTGACCCTGAAATCTACAGGAAAGTTGAATTTAATTTGGGTGTGATTGGCCCTAAATGAAAAAATATAAACCAAGGTCACCTACTCAGCTCTTTCTTTTCACCAGGACAAAGCTATCTGTTACTGAAGGCTGGCTGCAGATTCTCTGTGAAGAAAGAAATTACTCTTAAACATGAAAACAAGGGGGAAATTGCTCTTTTGTGTAGCAGCGTTTTTAGTTTGACGTTAATAGCTACATTTTAAAAGAATTAATCGCTGCTTATTCTTAGATTTTTAATAAATGCAACCTTTTTTAATCACTAAAGATACAACTACTTAAGGTTTTACTGTTGATATTCCTAAATATCTGAAGATTTTAGTATTTTTTTCATTTGCAGCTTATGGAAACTATTTAATGGTAAAAGTGCAACTGAAAAAAATTTCCTCTACATATTTATCCCTACAAAAAAGTAATACATAAAATATTATGGTGTTATGTGTTTAAGCATATATTGTCAGTATCTGTAGAAGAGTTTTAAAAATAGCCTGCCTGGCACTGTAGGTGTCAGGTTGCAGTGACTATCAGTCTAAAGAAAGAAAATTTAATTTACCCTGAAAAATGTATGTGCCAATCTATTACTTCAGTAATTTGGTGACAGAAAAAAAAAAAAAGGAACGTGGGAAGATTGTTACTGCATTTGAGTGATTTCTTGAAGGAAACACTACTGCAGCGGTACCCTGTAGGATTTTTCCTATTTTCTTTCTGCAGCATGCACTTTGCAGGCACTTGTTTGCATTTGGAATAGTCCTTGTTGATTTAGTAGGTGTCATCAATAAATGCGTCTGAATATGATAAAACCACAAGCATAGACAAGATGCGCGCAGTCTTCGGTGCTATTTATTAACCAGTGTCCAGGTGTAGTTGCACCAGGGCAGGAGAGATGATGACTTTGATGGCAATAACTGGAAGGGTGCCAAACACAATTGTAGCTGGCTGGTGTCTAGACTTTGACGTATTCACAGTTGTAAACTGCTGTCAGTTCCCCACTGGAGAAGCAGGCACACATCACCCTGAAGTTTTACACTTCAGGCCTATTTCTTTACGTTGGCTTCCCACTTGTGTGCAGAAAGCAGGTGTATCCTGTCTCCTGAGCATGCAAAACCCAAGGACTAGCTCATCTTTGGCCACAAACCACAAAGTGTATAATTTAAATAGAAAATGGGCTATTTCTCCTTCATTGAAAAACGAAGCCTTGCCGTACGCGTGCTCGAAGGCACTAGGAAACAATCCGCCAGTTTCTAGTGAAACACAGCAAGCCAACGCACAAAAAGCTGCACTTTTTGGTTGTTCTATTTTCACCCCGACCCCCAAATTTCTATCACCTAAAGAAAGGAAGGAAACAAGTCGGTGACCTAACTTGAAGGCAGAATCCCCTGCCGAGCTTCCGCGCTGGGGGCCGGTGCCGGCGGCTGCTCGCTCCGCCGCCGCCTCCCTGCTGGGGCTAGCGCGGCCCGCGCCTACCTCAGCGAGAGCAGTTCAAAGCAAAGCAAAATAACTAAATTAAAAACAAAAACAAAACAAAACACCCCACCCCGAGAAACAAACGAGAACTAGCCCGGAGGAAAAGGCCGGGTTGGACCTTAGAAGCCTTCAAGGCGCCTCTGCAGCGCGCGGCAACGGGGTGCGGGAAAGGCAGCTGGTCCGCCCGCAGCGTAGCCGGGAAGAGGGTCGTGCTTTGGGCGTCCCTGTTCTGTCACAGGGCGCTGAGGGGGGCAGAGCGGGTGGCGCCGGGTAGGGGCAGCTGCCCCCGGTCTGCTGCGGACAACAGCGCCCGGAGATGCCCAGGAGACGGAGGGGCTTTGCTGGACTCCCTGGCCGCCCCTGGCGTGGCCCTTCCCCTGACAAGGACCGCGAGGCACCGGCGCGCTGGGACCAACCGGGCGGGCGCGGCCCGGTGCGACCTGCTCCTCCTCGCCCGCCCCTTCCCCGCCCGGGTTGCCGGGCCCCCTCCGCGCTGGGAATCCCTCCTTGGTGACTCCCGCTGCCCCCCGCCCGGCTCCGCGGCCGCCTCCGCCCTCGGTCCCTCCCCGACACCTCCCGCAGCGGCGCGGCCGGCGGGTCCCTCCCATCCAAGATGGCGGAGAGTCTTCCCGAGCATGATCGGATCCTGCAGGAGATCGAGAGTACCGACACAGCCTGCGTGGGACCCACCCTGAGGTGAGGGGCGGCGGGGGTCGCGGCGCCGACGGCGGGTGAGGGTCCCCCGCCCCGCCCGGCCTGCCCNGCGGGGTGGCGGAGGGAGAAAGGGCCGGCGCGGTGCGCACAGGGAGCGGGGCCGGCTTGGCTGTCACCCCCGGGCCGGCGGCGCTGACAGGGAAGGGGGGCCGAGCGGAGGCTTGCGACCATGCCCCCGCCCCCCCGGGCTGGCCTCCATCTGTCATTGTCTACGGGGAAGCGGGGCGCTGCCCGGCTTCCGCCGGGGCTGGGCCCGCCGGGGGCCGCCGGGCTGGGGGGGGCCGCCG
>VYXH01003576.1:57559-67582 GCA_013397275.1 Burhinus bistriatus
GGGCGGGGGGGGCCCCCTCCGTGCCCCGCTGCCGGTCCCTCCGTCGGCCGAGCAGGGAGGGGCTCCTGGCCCCACCCTTGGACATCGGGCATCTCCTCGGGGTGTGCCGGTACCCCCGGGTCTGTGCTGAGAACGGGACCGAAACCGTCGAGTGGGTGGGTTTGCATCAGTGACTGCAGGGCTCCTCTACATGCAGCCTTTCCCAATGCAGTCTGAAATCTCCTGTCCCGGTCAGGTTCATTCTGGGAGTGTGACAGAGTTCAGAGCATTTCTGACATGCCGTGACTTCAGTGGCTTCCCCCCCCCCCGCCCCCCTTTCCCTCCAATTCCACATACTGCCAAATGGCGTAGCCTGCATGTTAAAGAAAAGGTTTTGCTTAATCTTTCCTGTTAGAGAGAAGCGTGTGAGTGCCCTTCAGTTTGAGCTGGGGAGAGAAGGGCAGGGCCTGGAGGGAGTGGATTGAGGTACGGAGGAGGTGCAGGGGGAAAGGGGATGTTCATCCTGGAGCTGTGCTGATGCTTCCCTTAGAGACGTCCGAAAGAAGTGAAAAAGCATGGACGCTAGCCAAACCAGGGAGAGAGAACTGTGAATTTGCACGTTATCTCTTTGGGAAGATACAGAGAGCCTGTGTGCAGGGAACTGGAAAAGGCGGTTTGTGTGGCAGTATGCTGCAGGGCGCTGAGCAGGGCGCTGCTGGCTTCCCTTGGAGAGGAGAGAGCGTGGGCAGGGCCGGGAAAGCGCGAACACAGGGTATGTTGATGGGGAGCCTAGTGCTGAGCACTGACGGAAGAGAGATGTGCGTTGCATGTGCAATGGGTCATTTTGCACTTCGCAGTGAATGATTTTGTAGTCGGCTGCCTATGTCTGCGGTGGGTCCTCCAGCGCTGAGGGCTGTGTGGGACATGGCAGCCTGGGCATTTGTGCAAGGCTAATCAGTCCTCAAAGAGCCTAGATGGAGAGTGTGGTGGGGTGGCCCACACATCACACAGGGGCTGCTTGTGGGATCAGCCTGGTCTTGGAGGCCAGCTGGGAGCAAACTGTGCTCTGATCTCCTCTTTCTGTTCCATAAACACAACCAGTATTGGGAATACAGTGTGGAGGTGTCGAAGCTGAGCATCACAGGGAACTTCACCTGTAAGAGTTTGTGAGTTCAGGTTGAGAGAAAGTAGCTGAGATGCTTTCAGACTTGAGTTGTCCCTGGAGGCAGTTTAGCCATGTTTCAGCTAACAAGCTTAGGCAGGTTGAAGCTGATGTCTGCAAAAAACACACCAAAACAAAAAACTTAACAACAAAGTATTAAATATAATTGCAATTTTGCTACCATCTGTAGATGGTATAGAGCTTATACCAGAGGAACCTATGTAAAGGACATACGGAGAATCAGGCTGCATAGTGGAAGAAGGCATGTTTGGGAACCATGAGTGTGGATGGGGGAGGGATGTGAAAGGGGGAAGGGACAGGATGAATCTCTTATCCGTATTGAACATTTAAAATGTGTTAAAGTTTTTATAAATACAAACATTTAGTTTCTTAATTTCTTTGCGTGTTCCTGTCCTTTCTTTTTCTATTTGTATCTCATCTGTCTTATCTATCTTGTTATCTTACTGACTTTTCAGAAGGGGAGTTTTGCATTGTCAGAATTTTTAGAAAAGAAATGCACATTGGTCTGATTTAACCTCTAGTGTTCATTTACAAATAAATAAAAAAAAAACACTAAAGAATGGTTACACCTGGCTGATTGTTTTGAAAGAAGTCTAGCCAACGTCACAGAAATGTGCTGCTACTTTATAAGAACAGCAGTGTTTAAAATCAAAACTGTAGCTATCTGTTCAGCTTGCCTGTTAAAATTTGTGAATTGCTGTGTGAAACTAAAAGCCTAAAATTCCACATCTAATTTCAAGATCTGTTTCAATGAACAAAAATGTGAATGTAAAATGAAGCATTATTTTTTGCACAAGATCTAGGTTTTACTTGCTAAACAGTTGAAATCAAAGAAATGAGTTGAGTAATTCTACATGCAGTTGCATAAGGCTACAACATAAAGTGATCCATCGATTTCCAGTCGTGGAAGCCATTGATGCCAGCTGTCTCCTGTAATGACTGAACTTACATTAATTTCATTACATGAAATGGAATATTTTTGTAATCTATGGTCTGTAATACTGGGAGAATATTTATAGCATCGTGACATGAAATAAAGTACCAACATACCTACTTAAATAGCAGAACAAAAGAAAGGACTTGAGGTGAGCGGTTCGGATAAGTAGCATGAGGTAATACTAAATGCTGAAGATTGTAGGGTATGCAAGATCTAACTTATCCTTAATTGTTCATATCAAGATCTTAATATCTTCCTAATGCATCCATGCTTCACAAAGGAAGTATAATTTTTTTGTGGGCTGTACATAGATTCCATGGAAACACGTTTCTGCTCTTGTTCAGTGTTTTATTTGCTAGTTTGGTATAGCTGTCTCTGCCAGGGTGCTGTTTTCTACCCTGCTAGAAGAGCGGCAGCACTTGTGCTTATGATATAAAAAATAATAGCATATATTGATATAGAATATTTTTGTGTGTAATTTGCAATAAGGAACAACAGGTTATTTTCTAGTGGTGAGACCCGCCCATGTATAGGGATGTGAAATGGAGGTCCTTTATAGGAGGAATCAAGGTACAACTAGAACAATCGGGTTTATTTACTATTTAGGAGAGGAAGTTAGCTCTGCAGCTCAAGAAATATAAAATGAAGATATTGTATTTGATTAAATTAATTTGTATTGTATTTGAGAAAATTCATTTTCTTTTAAAATTTTAAGTGAATTTATGGATTTAAAATAGCTGGTATTTAACTTGCATCTCTAAATTTAGTGACACACACTGAATCATTATAAATGAGACTTAGATCAACTGTGTAACATGGCTTTCATTAAATAGGCAGACTGTGTATATAGCAGGCCAGGATTAATTTTTTTTTCATCAGACTGTGAGACTTTTATCAACATCTTTCTAGCTTTAATGGCTAACTAAATGAGATTAATGACAACACCTGTTAAAGGCTCGTCACTCTCGCCTTCTTATTTAACGTGTTAATATCTTATAATTCATGTCATATACATATTGTTGATCTTTGCAAAACCAGGGAGAGTTGTCATCGCATTTCTAATCTTTATGAAGGAAGAGGAAAAAGTCAAAAAGAAAGAAAGGCAATTCCCATATCCCTCCCCAAAAAAAAGAGAAATATATTACAAATTTAATAACAGAAGACTTTCCGGCCCTCACTGAACTCCATATAAATATATATTAACAAAATTTCAAGAGTAAATTTTTAAGAGTGTCTTTCACATTTCTTGGATACTCTGTTGGATATGCCACTGTAATTAATAAGATAAATTCTGTTCAGAAGAAAATAATTGACTTTATCTGCTGGTTAGTTAGTTTTATGTTGGCTGAAATAGGTCAAAGGGGAGCTTAACAGAGTAGAAGATGTTGTTATGCCAGCGTCCTGATATACTATACTTACGAGACTCTTTGAGCTTATGGTAATGTGTAATATTTCAAAACCCTTTTAAAAATAAATGAATTAACTCTTAAACTCTCGCTTGGCAATGTATTGCATAAGCATATGGTAGACTTTTTCTGAGCACTTCATCTCATGAGCTTCGCATCACCGAGTCTGCAGTCTTCTGTGATCCCCATGCACAGCCTGTCAAAGGAGTACCTCCGTACCCACAATCAGTTGACTAAACAACTAATGCAAAAGTAAAATAAAATTTAAAAATTATGGGGGAATCAACGATGGCAATTTTGTAGCTAAGATGAAGTTGATAAGGAGGTTCTATGTCTATTGATGTGTCTGTAAGTGGAATGTACTCTGTGGCTTTCACCCACAATCACAGCCTAGAAAGTGTTCCTCAAAAGTCAGTATCAAAATGCTTTTAAGCAACTTCTCTGTTCCTCTGCTCCTGAAATCTGTCATCACCAAGCTATTGCCTGGTAGATGTTAGACCATCTTCTAGGTTGCTGTAAGCTGTGCTGGCCATAAAGCTTCTTTGTAGAGTTATTAGAGGGCCTCCTGGAAGACTCACTGGTATGTTGTCGCTGGCTATGGGAATCCCACCGACAAGAGCCGTTAGGTTGATGCGTTTCTGTCTGATGCTGCAGTATGCTGCGGTGACCTTGCACTGACCTAGGACTGCATTGCACTGGTAAAAGCAGCACTGAGCCACCCAGCTGCAAAGCAAAATCACTTCTGCGTGGTGCTGCTTTTTTCTTATTTAGATTGAACAGAGTTTGGAGGTAGGGTATAGGTTTGCTGTGAGCCTCATAAATGAGTATGGGTGTGTTAGAAGCGATTGATAACTGTTCATCCTGAACTTCTGTCCTTGTGTTGCAGAAAAGCTGAAGGTAAAAGGCACGCTTCAGTAAGGCACCATTAGAGGAATAAATTGAGGAAGTGAAGGTAGCAATAGTGGTCCAAGCAAGACCATTTTGTGCTTTCCTGATCAAGGTTTCTAAGAGAATTCAGAGGTGGAAATACGGAGTGAGAGTCTAATTCTGCTGCTTTTACTGAGTTGTGGTACGCTTTGCAACTGCAGGTGCTCTGCCCAGACTGGGGGCTGTAATTTGTGTTTTGGAGATACTCTTGTATCCATTGAGGGGATCTGTCCAAAGCCAAGTGAACAAAGCACCTAAAATACTCTTTGGAGTGTGACAGGATGCTCTGAAGCTTCCATTTAACTTGTTTTACTGAAAGTATACACTATTATTACCAGCAGGTATGATTTAGTTATATGATTCTGTATCTTTAAGCAGAATAGTTAGTAAGCAGTAGCATAGGCAGTATGAATGACTTCTCTAGATGTGGGAAGGTAGTACAGCATTAACACAGTCCCAGGCTGGGAAATACTTTTCTGAGCACTTGCCTATGGGCTGTTGGGATTTGTGATGTGGTTATCCAATGACAAAATGTGGTTGCCCTCATTTTTGCCCTGTGGTCTTACTTGTCAGGTATGATTGTCTAAAGGCATTTTTCTGTGTTTTCATTATTTGGTTTTGGATTATGAACCAGCAATTCACGTTTTTGTCTATAGCTTAGTCTTGTTTTAAATATAGAGGACTCTGAGATCATCAACCAGTGCTTTGAATCAGAATTGAAATGGTTTGATCATGTATTTCAATTTCAAATAATATGATAAGGTTTTACAATATTGTAAGCTATTTTTATGGTTTGAAAATCAGTACCCTGTATCTTTGTTAATGGTCTATCTTCAAGCCCTGCTCAGTTTTCAAGTTAATGTGTTTCATTCCTGGTTCCCTTTCAAAGTGAAGTTACGAAGTAGCCCAAAGGAACTAGAAATTCTTCCTATGTTAACTGTGGTCTTTTTTGGATCAGGTTACAGGGTGTACTTTGATGTTTATTTCTATATCAGTTTATCTTTATTATAATAACTAACTCCTATTTTGCAACTGTGTTGCTATAGAGTAAGGAGAATGGCCTGCTTGCTGGGAACAGTGTATCCTGAAAAAACGGTGGCTGGCTTTGTAGACTCGGTTGCAGGTTTTGTTATTTGGTGCAGGATTTGATGATATTTTGAGTGTTTAAGTTGAAAGGCAACAGTCAGGTAAAGCAACTGTCTATGTGAGCAGATCTATCTCCATGTATATTGCTATGAAGGAGCAGTATTTTTTTTCATTGCTAGTCCATTACATAGAGTCAAAACAGCATAAAAATAGTACATGTGTAGACTGATTAATCTGGCATTTATATATTCAGTGACGGAACTGCAGTTCTGATTTTTCTGGAGGCTAGCCTGATATTTCAGGCTGATTTGCCATTGGTGGCAAAAAATATTTCAGAAGAAGGTGAGGATTCCCTTCCATTGCTGCAAGTTTCAACATAGTACTTTTCTACTTTTTATAAAGCCTGAAACTGTTTGTGGGTAATCATATCTGCACTGCATTTTTCTGTTCTGCAAAAATAGTTTAGGTTCAATGCTGATTATGTTTGTCATGAAATATGTGTTTGCAAATCAGGTTATCTTCATCTTTTTAGGTGTTCATGCATCAGCTTCAGACTCAGTTCTTGCAGTGTTTTCCAAATGGGCAACTGCCAAGTGACGCTTTAACCTAAGTAGTAACCTATGTGAAGAATAATTCTGAAATAGCTCTCTCCAATTTCACAAGCATTACCAAAGAGCTTGAAATTGTTCCTGTGTTTAGGAAACATGTTTCAAAATATATTAAAGCTTTTAAAATAGAGAGATCATCTGCCAAGAGATCCAGAATAGTGTACTTGATAGGTGGTTCATGCAGTTTGTATCATTGCGTCTCATCTAAATTTAGCCTTCTCATCGTATGAACGACTTATTCACTGTTACATCAGTTAAATTCAGGAAAGCCACGTGTTATTCATGTCATTCCTTCATCAACATTTCTCAATCTGGTTTTGTTTAGGGTCTGTTGACCCGGATTTTGGACCTGCCATATGCATAGGAAATGTGTAATTTTATGTCCTTCACAAATGCCAGTCACATGGGTACTTACTTTCTTGCAGATTTTTTTGGGGAAGCCAACAGCATACATTGTACTCTAGCTTTCTGTGTGCATTGCTGAACCATTGCTCTGAGACTTCGCAGTTTCCTCAATGTAGATGTCTACCTGAGGAGCCTTAGTGTAATTTAATTAAATATAAACCTGGTTTTGACCTGTAAGTGCTAGAGCATTTGCACATACAAGGCTGAAATTCCAGCAACTGCGGTTAAGCAAGTTTTGTCATGTTGCATTTTATGGATTATAGTAATAAAATGAGCTCATAAAAATCTGTGAGGATTGATATTTCTTAAATAACACTTCTAGGATAATGCCAGGAATGGGTTCGCAAATAGGAAACTATTTCTATGGGTTGTAGTAAACTACTAAGTACTAACTCGTTCAAAAACATCAACCTAGCTTTGCATCAGCATCCAGTAATCACATTAGATTTTATCTTACTGAAGGGCTTGCTATGGCTAGTTATAAAATCTAGCTGTTGCCAGTCTTTCTGGCTATTATCTGGCAATGGTTGAAATGCCCAAACCTGATCCCTCTCACCACAGACCTTGGTATAACAGTGACATCATGTTCAATATGATGTTCAGCTTAAAGTGTGCTCAACAATGCATCTCTTCCTCATCTGGTCCATCTCTACTAAGGAATTATTTGTATGCCTGATAAACCATGTCCTATGCAGTAAGGAGTTAATGATCTCTCCTGAAGCCCTTCCTGTACCTCAACCTTTGCCAGTAATACCAAACTAGTAGGGAACTTAATCGCTGATGGAGGTATTATAAGGAAAGAAGCAGGTTTTAGAGTGCATCAGCCTTGATGGAAAGACTGGGGGTTTGACAGAGAGGACCTAAAAGATGTCATTGAACAGTTCTGCACTAGGGACCTACAGAGAGGGCTAGGACTTTTTTTTGTTTCAGCACAGGAAAGGTGTTCAGCTCTAATACTGTGAGTGGATTTTTACTATGTCTCGGAGAAAGTAATTTGCTTGCAGAACTGCAGTGAGTGTAACTTGCAATTCTTCCATGAATCAGAGTAATACAAAATTAATAATGCGTATACTGTAGTATGTGTACCTAGGGGGATACTTTTGAGACATTTCAACTTCAAAGAGAAGTGTTTAAACTTTCAAGTATGATGTACTTCAATTTTAATACACTCTACTCTGCTTTCTGTTACAGGCATTTAGATGTTTCTGTTGGTAGCAGCTCTCACTGGGACTTTCACAGTTTGCACACTTCCTTATGCATAGAGTGACTTTGAAGGATCTCTACCCCATTGATTTCAGCAAGGCAGCATTTTCTTCCGAGTTAGTTTCAACATAAAAGTCACATAGCTGATATTGTTTTATACAGTATGTTTGTTCTGTTTTGTTTCATAAACTTAGGAAACTGTAATCAGGTAGCCAATGCATGCTACCTCATCTTGAAATGTGGCTTCTGTGGCATGCTGGAGTGTCACCTTTCCCTCAGGCATGAACAGATTTTCTGCTACTTAGTCTGTCTATTGAGCAGGTAGAGGACTGGAGTAAAGTAACAGAGTAGTAGAATTCAGTTGCTTCAACACTGTTAATTGATTCCCAACAGAGGAAAACACTGTGAGTTAGTTTTAATTGGTCTTTTGAATTAAAACCAGACTTTTTTAAAAGTCATCTTTGATCCTTTTCAGTGATCCTGGGAGATGTACATGTGGAAAGGATATATAGTTGGCTGTTGATTTGCATGAGAGAAATACATGATCTTCTATGTATAGGCTATGTGAGCTCGTAGAATTAACAAAAAATAATAGAAAATTATTGGAAAATATATGCATTGGTTATATGTTTGCCGAGGAATGTGACACATCAAAGAATTATCTGGTTTGATCTGTATTGAATAGAATACATTTTTAATCCAGCCGGTTTTGAAACTTTAATTATTGGATATTTTATTTAATCTGGAAGTTCTTGGTTTCTAAAATAATACTTTTATATCTTTGTATTGTTGGTATTCAAAGCCTATTGAAATAAGTAACTTAGACATTTGTGACATTAAATGTTCTGTTCTATTTTCATATGTCTCATGAAGGCTCTGCAGAAACAATTGGTACGTATTTATCTTGAAGATTATGCCTAAAGTGCCCCAGACAGAGAAGACAGATTAGCAATAGGTTGTAATATATGTCTGATTATTTCTGGGATGTGTGACAGAAATCTGATCAAATCTTTAAAAAGAGCTTAGAAGCTCACAACTTCATTTATAGGTGAATCCATTGCTTCTAAAATGGAACAATTTATGTTACAATCTATGGAAATATTAAGGGAAGATAAGAATATTGCTATATGGACTTCAGTTTCTTATTTTATTTTCTATGAAATAACATAGGTTCCAACTATGTCCACTGTATCTGTTTAGGTAAATGAAACAGATGGCCAAACTTGGCATTTTGTTACATGGCGATAGCTAGTACCAAAGTGAGTGAAGCTGGCGTTTTCTTTGCTGTCTTTTTTATCTACTATTACAACACAAAATTAGAAAAAAAAATAGTAGTGCAGCACTTGTTTTTCAGTTTCTTGCTTCATACATCAGTGAGTTGCACAAAGGCTTAGCAGGAAGAGGCATCTCCTTGGTCAGCAGTGTAAAAACAGGAAGGAGGAAGTCTATTGCAAATCTGGGTTTACTGATTATCAGTTCATGTTTCGCTGCAGAGGATGTCCATTAACAGCCATCAGCGTGATCCATTGCTTATCCAGCATGAACAATGACTGCTGTAGTGCTGCTACTACAGAATATGGACCCTGCTTATAGGAAGTAATGTTAACTAACAAACTGTACTCAGCCCTTTCCTGCTTGTAGAAACAGGATACTATTAGTGAGAACAATTCACAGAAATTGCACATCCAGGAAAACCAGGCAAGTAAAGCATAACAGATAAACTAAGATTAATAAAATCTTTTCTCTGATTAGGCCGTAGCTTGAGTTCTGTGTTGTTCTGGCATGTAATGTGATCTTTTAAATACAGTGGTGAGATCTAATTATGAATAAGGATGGCAGAACTGGACCCTAGGTAGCTCCTGACATAGAAAGGCTGCTTAGGTTTTAAGACATGTGCTTATTACCATAGCTCCAGTTGAATTACAGGAAACACCTGGACATTATTTTATAAAGCTTTTTAGGGTGTATGCAGAAACCTATATGAAATTACTCAATGGAAAAATCCCTACAAAGTTTGCAGTTTGTGTAAACAGAAAATATCTTTGTATATTGTAGGACAAAAGAAGTTTCTGCAGTGTTTCCTGTGAAATTGAAATTCAAATGGAGTGTGTGATACAGTATCATGGTTAGGGATGCCATGGTTATAGTCACAATGACAGGTCAGTTTTAAAGGCAGAATCTTAATTTGCTTGGTCAGTGTTTTGTGCTTGCATCAGTCTCACTGAGCTCATCATACAAATTTGAATTGTAAATATTATTTTATTTTATAACTTTTTTTTTTTTTTTTTT
>VYXH01003576.1:67718-152901 GCA_013397275.1 Burhinus bistriatus
AAAAATTTTAAATGTAAATTTTATTTTTTTTTTTTATTTTTTTTTTTTTTTTTTTTTTTGTAAATCAAATGAGAAATGGAGGGAGAGGACAAACATCTACTGGGCCACGTCTTGCAATGTGTGTATGGGAGCTGGTTGAAAACATCTCTAGCCTCAGTAAAAAAATACCTTTGATAGCAAGACATGAATTCTAAAACCATGATTTTCCACAAGCACAGTTTCTTAATTTGAGACTTGGTTTATTTGTGTGTGTGTTTTGTTTTAAGTACTACTTTGAAAAACGGAATGAAAATTGTATGTCTGAGTTTCTTTTTTTTGTGACTTGGTTTAACTGATCAAAGTGATTGGTTAAAAATTTATTTTTTTTCCCGCAATGCTACATCTGAAGCTCTACAAATTAATCTTTTGTCTTGCATCCCTTGCAATTCAGAAGTTGCATGGTCAGGCTTATGTTCCATGTCAAACTTCTACAACTATTGTGCAGACATGTAATTCCCATCATTGTCACAGCATTCATGGAGATGTAACTGATCGGCATTTACTAAGTGGTTATCAGTACCCTGAAAGGAATGTGTGTTAGTTGCTTCATATGTCTTTTGTAATCAGGAAATGAAAGACTTTGTGGCAATGTAGGCAGGGGTGGGGAACCTGCAATTCATCCTTGAAATGAGACAGAACAGGATGGGTATGTGAAAATGGTGGAAGGTGGCAAGCCAATAGCTACTTTGTCTGTAAAAAGATTGGTATTTTTTTATCTATTTTCTGACTTTTTTTAATGCTATTTGTTAAATAGATGATCTGTTTTAACAGTCTTTGCTGCGGTTAGAACCTATTATTATAAATGATAACTAGGAAGAGAATTGTTCACTCTAAAAATTTACAGTAACGTTCCATAAGCTCAGAGATGTTTCTCCTGAATACAGGTCGCAATTAAAAATCGAATCATTGCCCATTTAAAGAAACAAACACACACACAAAAAACCAAACCTTCAAGAAAGAATAGATTTTAAAAAAAAAAAAAAGGGAGGGGGGTTTGTTACATATTGTTGGTTTTTTTTCTTTATCTAATAGACCATTTTAGTAATGATTTTTAATTGACAGTTATTTATCACCAACCAGGAATTCATATTATCTTCTGAATCATTATTTTCTTATGAAAGTACGGAGCTTTTATTTTTGTTACAATAAACTCTTCAAGTTCATTTTTGCCCGAAGCCTGAGTATCTGAGCAGTTCTGCTTACCATTGAAAAGTTACAGCTATTGCCATAGATAAAAAGGAAAAATTTTGTCCTTGAACTTTAGTTCTCATTCTGATTACTCTTGCAATTCACTTTTCCATGCTAAACTCCTGCCAAGTAGATTACAGTGGAAGTTGCGTTCAGGTTTCTGATTATTCTCGTTTTCTAGTGAGAAGATGACGTAGATGTGAAGACTGGGGATGAGGAGGGAAAAAGCAAATTTGGGGTATTATTTGCTTAACTCTCAAAAATCACTTTTAGGCTCCTCTCCTTTTACACTTACTACTCTATGTGCACTTCCTTTGCCTACCTTTCCAGTAGTTTGGTCAATGTATTAAATTAATTTGTGGGCTTATGATATTTTTTTGGCCTGTAACTTTTTATTTCCCTCCTACTTAGTGAAATACTGATCCTCTTTTAATCCCGTTTGCACTCAGGCATTTAATGACATGTATCCTGCTTGCGTGCCCAGAAATTTTTTATATGAAATGATAGCAGAAATATATTTTTTGAAGCTGTACTGTAACCATTTGTGAAGATATCCATGGTAGTGCCTTAGAGTTGTGATGCATATGTATGGACTTGTCATTATATAATGGATCAGATGATTTGAGGAAATTGATTTTTTTAAAGTATTATTATTTTGTAAAGGATCAGGTGGAATTCATGGCAGGTTAGGTTTTATGATTCTTGGCTGAATTTTAGCTCTCTGGAGATTAGCCTTTTTGCTTACTCAGTGGCTGGTATTTTGTGCATAGAATGGTGCCCTCTGGTGCTTCAACAGATTTTTGCACGTAAGCACACAAAAATGTCAGTAAGACCTATTAAATACATATTTTTTCATATTGTATTTTGAAAATAAAAATTTTAGGGAGTTTTTTTATGGTATAAAGTAGCCTTGTTTGATTTTTCTTTAATTGGAAAATGGTTGCATATCTGAAAATTCTCCTTCATGTTTTATTGAGACTTGAATTCAAATCTGTTTATGCTTGTCTCTCTCCCTTCAGCCCAGCTGATAAGAAAAGACTAACGTAAAAATGTCCCTATTGTAATAAAATTGAGCCAGTGACTGAGACATCTTTCTCCTTTAGGTTAAGCTGTCCCTGACTATTACTAGTTCATTTTTTCCCTCGTTTGAGTACTTTCTGCACTATCTTGTATTTGCCTAGACTGGCATTAATATGACTCATATTGTCCAGTTGTTGGGATGAGTCAGAAAAAAAGGTCTCTCTCTATATATACAGAGTTCTGGGAAATATAAACAAATAACCTGCTACACATTACCAGAAAAGTCCTTCAGCTCTGCTCGTGGTCTTCATGGGTGCCCTGCTTGCCCCATCGATTAGGAATGAAAATAGTACCTGCTCTGTCACTGATTCGCAGTACTGATGTCTAACTAGTCACTCAAGTTAATGCTCTCTCATTCCAGATTGAAAATTAAGATACGTTGTGGTTTGTGTTTTTTTGGTGCCAAAATAAAATACAAACTTCTATCTCCAATGTCAGTGATTTTTCTCCCCCCCTTTTTTTTTTCCCAGTTTGAAGACTCATACTGAGAGAAAGCTTACTCTTCAGAGTTTCATGATGTGAATCAACCACTAGTATTCTGTAGGTTCCTATAGCTGCATAGATCACGGATTGAAAGCAGTTGTAAGACAAACTGACTATGTCTTTCAGTTTTGCTTGGTTCAGATTTGTGCTGTATTTCAGACCAATGGCATCCACTGCAGGGGCCCATAAAGCTGAAGAGGATCATTGGGGTTCTTCATTCAGAAGTATATACATGTAAACAAAAATTGAAAGAACTATATATTACACACATGTCATGGTTTAACCCCATCCAGCGACTAAGCACCACGCAGCCGCTCGCTCACTCCCCACAGTGGGACGGGGGAGAGAATCGGAAGGATAAATAAAAGTGAGAAAAAAATTCATGTGTTGAGATGAAGACAGTTTAACAGGTAAAGCAAAAGCTATGCATGCAGACAAAGCAAAACAAGGAATTCATTCACTGCTTCCCATCGACAGGCAGGTGTTCAACCATCTCCAGGAAAGCAGGGCTCTGTCACGCGTAATGGTTACTGGGGAAGACAAACACCATAACTCTGAACGTCTCCCCCTTCCTCCTTCTCCCAGCTTTATGCACTGAGCATGAAGTCATATGGTATGGGATATCCCTTTGATCAGTTGGGATCAGCTGTCCCCAGCTGTGTCCCCTCCCACCTTCTTGTGCACCCTCAGCCTACTCACTGGTGGGGTGGTGTGAGGAGCAGAAAAGGCCTTGACTCAATAACTGCTCAGCAGTGTTATCAACACTGTTTCTAGCACAAATCCAAAACATAGCCCCATACTAGCTACTATGAAGAAAATTAACTCTATCCCAGCTAAAACTGGCACAACCTGTAAAATTTCTCTTGATAGCCTAGGCATGTTTGCCCCTTTTTATGACACTTTCCATTGACATATGTGAAGCAACTTAGAGTGAGAGAGACAGATTTTTAGGGTAGACATAATTGCATGTCATAGTCATCTCCTGAAGAAATGCATCTGGAAGGGTTATCACTTCCTCACTCTCTTCTCACCAGAACTCTGTGTGTGTGTTGTAAATTCTGTTAATTTTGTCTTGTAATTTAAAAGAATTAGCTATAGAATGCTTTAAGGATTCTGTGTCTCTCTCCAAGATATTTTAATATGGTGATTTGTCTGCCTGATAGTTTCATTCTGAAAAGTGCGAAATTGCTATCAGGATTGCTCGCAGTGCCATATTCTGTTGAAATGTACACCTTCAGATAATTATTCAAAGGTAGCAAATACTTTATTTAGGGAAATGTAGGTAATTTTTGAAATGTATGTATGGAAAATAAGCTTCAGTATCAGAAATAAACCTTACTGTACTATGCGTGGTGTTCCATAATGGGTAAATCAGGCATGCATCATGTCAGTTGTGTTTGCAGTTTTGAGAAAAAGCCTAATTTGTGTCCATGGCCAGAGATGGCAGGGCTCTCTCGAGTACCCATACACTCTCAAAAAGGCCAAAGCTTTAGGTCAGGCTTCCTTCTGAAGTCTCTGAAATAGCGTGTGTATAGCGTCCTAAGAGTACAGAGTCTAGAGAACGTTAGTAAACTGGTTTAATTCATCTTCTTACCTAGATCAGAGAGTTGTGATCCAAAGTGTGAATTTCTTTTAAATACTGTGATGATGTATTTCTTTAAAGGTAAGCAGTTCTGTCTCAGGGGTCTTTTCACTAGTGTGCTGAGGAGGGCTGATTTGTTATCATTCCCACAAGATGGAGCTGTCTACATATGTAATTAATATGGACTTTGTACTACTCATCAATCTTAAGGAGCTCTGTCAAAATACTGTTTTAGATCACAGATCACCATTTTATTAGTATCCCTGCAGGAAACAGTACAATGTCGAACATAAAATAGTAACTATTATTTTAATAAGGAAGGGTAATCTTGTGGTTAAGGCAGTGCATCAGTATGTACGTAGTATTGATTGCTTCCCCCCCAATTTTAAACATTTATTCCCTGTATGATTTTGAATTAAATATTGTGATAATACCCCTGAGAATTATCAATCAGGAGTTTATTTATTACCATTAAACTGAAATATAAGTAACTTTAATATTGAGAAAAAATAATAAATACTGATTTTTTATAACAGCAAATACTGTATTGCCTATGCTACATTGTATGTGCTTCTAAAATTTCTGGCTGTGTTGTCTGGAATAGTTTGATAACATTTTAAAGAGAAATCTCTTGATCACAAGTTATTTCCCTCTCTCAGTATTTTAACAGCATGTCTGCCAGTGTTGGCAGATCTGAAATTGATAGGAAGGTTTCAAGACAGCCATACTGAACTGCAGCTACTGGATACCCCAAAATCATCAGGCAATATCTAAGTCCAAAAAGACAGTGCATTGCTATGACCAAAGAAAGTTTGGTGGTACAAACTCAAGTATGGAGTTCCTCTTACATCATCTTTTTACAGTGTTGTTGTTGTTTTAGGTCTATTTGGTCTACCATATTTTACTACTGTTTTCACTTACCGTTATGTTACACAACTTACGGTTACAAATACACACTGATAGATGGAAGTCTCCTGTCTTTGTGGTAATGATACTCCTTTCTCACTTCCCTTTGAGAACATTAGAAGGAGACCTAAACTTGGAGACTCCTTCCACCCCTAAATAAAAGGCTCAAGGAAGCAGTAATAAATTGAACTTTTTTCTATTTTTTTGCCTTAGCATCCAATGCAGTATAGATGGTGAGTCCAGCCCATTCACAGGAAGCTCATGCATGCCTGATATCTGTGAAGGCACTATCTGATGCCTCTGGTCCTACTAATCTTTTTATTTCTTCTCTAGGAATGGTAGTCTGGTGGATGTCCCTCTATGTCCACTCTGTAGGTTCCAACGTCTCTGGCCCTTTTCTTATAGAGACAGAGCCGTGCTCATGTAACCAGCTTGTACCATGTATTTTGGAGCAGTGCAACATCAGTTGTTGAACCTTTTTCTCATCCCTTCCCCATTTCTTTACAGGTAACAGTGATACAGTCTACATGCTTTCTCCTGTGTCTTCAGATGCAGAATATTAGGTTGCCTAATGAGAGCTCACTCAATGCTGATTACGTGTCTTGCACTTTCTTTTCCTCCCAGGCCAGGTTGCTGCTTCTCTTCAGGTGTACTCTTCGCTGGATTAAAAGCTGGCTGGATGGCCGAGCCCAGAGAGTTGTGGTGAATGGCATTAAATCCAGTTGGCGGCAGGTCTCAAGCGGTGTTCCTCAAGGCTCAGTTTTGGGGCCAGCCTTGTTTAATATCTTTATTGATGATCTGGATGAGAGGATTGAGTGCACCCTCAGTAAGTTTGCAGATGACACCAAACAAATTAAGTGGCAGTGTTGATCTGCTTGAGGATAGGAAGGCTCTGCAGAGAGATCTGGACCGACTGAGTCGATGGGCTGAAGCCGACTGCATGAGGTTTAACAAGGCCAAGTGCCGGGTCCTGCACTTGGGTCACAACAACCCCAGGCAATGCTACAGGCTTGGGGAGGAGTGGCTGGAAAGCTGCCTGGCAGAAAAGGATCTGGGGATCCTGGTGGACAGCTAGCTGAACATGAGTCAGCAGTGCGCCCAGGTAGCCAAGAAGGCCAACGGCATCTTGGCCTGTATCAAGGACAGTGTGGCCAGCAGGAGTAGGGAAGTGATCATGCCNCAATCTTAAAGGTCTTTTCCAACCTGAATGATTCTATGATTCTCCCTCCAGCCAGCACCAGGTTCTGAGTGCAGGTGTTTCCCACTAGCAGGTGTGGGTTACTCATGATCTTCCACCACAGCCCTTTAAACCTCAGTCATCCTGGGCAGCCCTGAGGGGTCCCTTTCAGGTGGTCTGACAGGAACCTTGGGAGGAGAGACTGTCTGTCACACATTTGCTCCTTCCAGCTGTCATTTCAAACTGCAGTGGTGGAAGGGGTGAGAGAGGGATATTTTTGCCTTTGTGAACCACTTCATGGGTCAACAATCTTATATTTTCCCCCTGGTTCACTTTAGAGGAAAGAGCCTGCCTTTCAGTACCATAGCCTTATTTTCCTATCATAAGCAAAAGGGGGATATTCTAGGAATATTTTATTGAATAGATTTTTCCCTGAGAAAATGTCTATAGCAAGCAGGCTATCAGGAATTGACTTTCTTTGGCGTGTGGGACAGCTTATTACCTTTCTCATTTCTCTAACTTCAGTGACTTCTCTGAATATATTGTCCAAGGTTAAAAGGAACTCAAAAACGATGAAGAATCTAGTTAGAAGAGCCTTTTCAGTCTCTCTGTACCCTTTTCTTCCTTGAAAGGCAAAGTTCTTGTTAGACAGTCAGCTATAGGTTTGTTGAACGGGTGGTGATGACCCTAGATCTCAGCAGAGCCCAGCTGTCTGGTTAGAAAAGAGGATCTTGAAAAATATGGGAAGTCATACTTCTCCAAGAAGACTGGGAGGGAAGTACTTTCTCTCTACTCAAGAGGTTTAGAGGCTTTGACTCACCGTTGCCTGGGTCTTGAACTTGAGACTGTACTTCCACAACCAACATTGAGATCATTGGAACTTCAGCCTTTTTTTCCCCCCGTCTTAAGATTTTTTAAATTTTTTTTTTAATTTTTTAAAGCAGCTTCTCCTTATGCATTTCTAGAGAAAACTTTGTAATTATGAAAGGAGATTAGAGGCTAAAAAAAGCAATTTAAAGATTTTTGATCTCCTGATTTTTTTTGAATGCTTGTAGTTTGCAGTACAAACATGTTTGTATATGTATAGCTATATCATCATTGTATTGCCGCTCTCACTTTATCTGAAAAGCTGCTTCAGAAATTACCTGTCTTTGCTGTTGTTGCTATATCAAGTTATTAATCAAATTTTGGAACTGCCTGTGCCTTACCTTTCTTGGGAGACTTCATAACTTTGATTTCCAGTACAGTTCTCTGTAATACCTCTTTTCTTGCTTCCTCTGCTGAAGTCTAAAGCTTTAAATTGCCCCCCGTCTCCTTTGCTCGCTCTTATGCTTGAGCATTTTTCCACGTAGCTTTGTATTTCTGATGCAGCTTAACAAGCTATGACGGTAATTTCTCCAGGAGTCATGTTTCCTGCTTGAGGTTTATGAGTGTACTATTCAAACAATGAGTAAAAGAAACCAGAAGACCTGATTTTAGCCATTCCTGAAAGTTAGATCCCATTGAGGTGGCAGCCTTAGGCATGTGCATGTCATGGTTTTGCTTTGGGAGACATTGAGCGCAGGCAGGAGGAGGCAGGGAGCAGCGGGGATTGCCTTCCGCCAGGGGTCCGGCTGCTGCCGCACAGTGCTCCAGTCCTTCTGCCTGGAAGCATCCAACCCTGATTTAGTTGGATAACTCTGGTGTTAGGAATACCAGAAAAGCAAATTTGTATGTTTGCACTTCTTTATATTTAGCAAAGAGTGGAATTTGATGGAAAAGCGATCCATGCTATTTGAGGTGGTCGGAGAAACTGATTCTTTTGTACCCGTATTTGAGCATTAGGGCATAAATAACAGAGCAGTGAGGCTCAGGTCAACCATGATGTAACTGGTTAAGCACCTGGATTAATGCCATAAGGGCTGGGTTCAGTTCTCAGTTGTGCACCATCTCTTTCTTTTAATGCTGATTTCGGTGGAGTGGATCACAAATGATGCCACCGTAACATCAAGTTTGCGTACTTTTATTTTCTTTTTCAGAGAGAGATTTCAATAAAGATCCTTGCATACTATTTTTAACTGGGGGGAAGAGTAAACTTTGATTTTCTTATTTGTATTTAACAGGTCTGTATACGATGACCAACCAAATGCACACCAGAGGTTTATGGAAAAACTAGATGCCTGCATACGTAACCATGACAGGGAGATAGAAAAGATGTGCAATTTTCACCATCAGGGCTTTGTGGATGCTATTACAGAACTTCTTAAAGTTAGGGCTGATGCAGAAAAATTAAAGGTAAGGAACTAGTTTTTCAGAGTTTCATGTATCATTGTCTTTTAATTTAAAAGAAGGAACTTGACACTCTTATGGAAGAAGAAGAATTTAGTGATTGTCACACACACTCAGATTTTTGCAACAATTTTTTAAAAGTAGATTATTTAGGATTTGTGATTAGGGCGGTGTTGCCTGATCCAGTAATTTACATTTACAAAGCTGAATATTTTATTAGATCTAATTCTGATTTAGTTTTTTTAATGTATGTTTTCAGAAAATTTTACCAAAATTATTTTGCCCTTTTTAAAGGCTTTCTCAGACGGTAAAGAACAACAAATGGTAAAACTAATATTTCTTACGTAGGTCTTTTTCTAATCATGCATTTACACATCAGACCTTAGAAAAAATGAAAATCTTGATTAGAAAAATAAGAATACTGCAATTATGCATGAAAAATAAATTTTCTTTACTCTATAATGAGTAGGAAAGTAGGTGGAGTTAGTAGTTTTCATTAGAAAAGAGAACTAAGATTTACTCCCAAATCAGAATGCAGAATAGTGAATTATGAGATCTGTCCCTTTTAGCTCTCTTTACACTTTTGAGAGCAAAATATGCACACCAGACAGAATGAGCATAGTTCATCAGAGGTTATGATTAGAAGAGCATTATATAAAGGATATTCAGATAACAAGAGACCAAATACAGCGTCAATGAGGTCATTGAGCATCTTTGTTCAGAAATTAATGAGATTTTTAATAAACTAGAATGTGCTTCCTTATTATGATGACCTAATGAGTCACTTACTATGTGGGAAAATCTGAGGTCGAGCTTTGCCTGCACCTGCAGCATTAAAATGTTGCTGTGGTTTGGAGATTTCCACGTTTGATGTTAATCAACCACCCAGTGTTTGCATTCAGCAAAGTATGAATGTTTAATTACCATAAAATGCAATCACCATTTCTTACAGACAATGAATGGCCCATAGAGCTCATTGAGGTTATCAAAAAGGGACCAGTGGTCAATTGGGTCAATGATTTGAATTGTTTGACAGACCTACAGAAACAAGGAAAGTTCAAAAATCCCAAGTAAATTTGAGAAGTTTGCCACAGAATCTGTTAGAAAGAACTGTCATAAGTAATTGAAGTTAACAAAAGCCCTTTGCGATCAAAAGTTCAAGTTCAAGCTGTAGAGTTAATTTGAATTTGCATTTCTTTGTTCTAAGTTTCTCATGAAGCATGATCTGATTACAAGGGTGAGCAGTCACATCAGGGCAATATATGCATATTTGTCTAACAAAGGTGAAATTATTTTTAAGGTCCAAGTTACTGATACCAACCGAAGGCTTCAGGATGCTGGGAAAGAGGTGAGAAAATGGTGCTTCCTATATGGGCATTATGAATATTTGTAGCAAATTAAATTTATTTGCATAATTTAATTGTGATTTTTTTTTTTTTTTTTTTTTCCCAAATCTCTAAGGTGATAGCCCAAACAGAGGAAATCATCCGATGTAGAGTTCAGCAACGGAATATTACAACAGTTGTGGAAAAACTACAGTTGTGTCTTCCAGGTGAGTGACCTACAGCTAAATATGATAGCAAATTAAATAAAGTAAGTCACAACAGCCAAAGTGGAAAAGAATTTTTTTTTTTTAAAAAAAACAATAGGTTTTAAAAAGATATCAACATGTAGGTTCCATGGATTTTACAGTATTTGACGTAGAGCAATTATGCCACTTTGTGAGAAGACAGTGAGACAGATATAAATAATGCAAGCAATGTAGCCACATACAGCTTTAAATGAAGTAATATTTTTAATAAGATAAACAATGAATTTGTTGCTTAAGAGGGTGGGTTTTACTGTTTGAATTCTAGGGAAAATACAAATGATTCTATTTCAACGTTGTACTTTTAGGTCTGGGTCATTACAGGCTTTATTTTTTTTTAATAAAACGTAAGGGCTCTAAATGATGTTTCAGAAAGGTAATATTCTAGGATTGCACACAGCTCTATAAGGGTTTTGTCCTGTTCGTGATATTGGCATAAAACAGATTTGAGAATTTTTCTTTGTAAAGTCTTGTTGTTGACTTGTTATGAGTACAGTAGGTGGTACTGTTGCCATTTAATGGAGATAGGTCATAGACTGGTAATGCAGACAAAGTTATGGTATGTAGTAAATGAATGGATATGCTTGATATATATAATGTCTACTGTCTTGTTTAATCTTAATTCTTTTTCATTTAAAAGCTGTTGAGTTAAATTCTTTTTTTCTTAGCTGCATTCTTGATTTGGTTTTTTGCTACTTTTATCCCATTTATGTTGCAGTAGGAATTAAATAAGGTAAATTTAGCATATTCTTTTCTATGGTTTACTTTGTCCTTTACAGTATATATTTTCCTCTTTTATTAACTAAAGCCATGATAAGATCCATGGGTTAATCTGCTTGTTTTTTATGCAGTGCTGGAAATGTACAGCAAACTAAAAGAACAGATGAATGTAAAAAGGTGAGTGAACTTATTTCTACAAGTAAGATACAACATTTGTAAGTAAACTGATAGAACAGCAAACACTAATGTAGAAAGGTAAGTATTCTAAGGCCTGTAGCATGGTACATGTAGTCGTTTTCATAATACCTTGTCTGTCTTTCGAGAATGTCACTGCAAGTGAACAAATGTTATATTAAATATCAAGAATTTTAGGAGCTTAATGATTGCCATGAAAAATAATGTTTACTTCAATGACTATGACATACGGTGAGGTTATGATTATAAAATGTGAAGTAAAGTGTGTTATTTTTTTAATACTTAAAACAGTTTAGGAAGCAAGAATAATAAGATCCTTAGGGAGTAAAGATCTTTCAGAGTACATTAATACTTAATTAATCTATCACGATGTATTTAAATCAAATTTATAACCAAGAAAAAAGGACATTTCACTCCATATACCTTTTTTTAGACCTATCTGGTATCTCTATGCTTATCTTTCATGTACATGGGACTATGAGAATGAAGTGCAGAAAATGTGTTGTGGTTTGTTTTTTTCCCCCTCTGTGACATATTGACTTTTAAAAAAAACCTTAAAACAATAATTAAAAATAAATTTCTAGAATGATGTTTTCTAACTGGTACGTGACCAGTTGCTCCTTCATCTGTTGTGTCTTCACTTTCCATCTTCTCAGATAGCCCCTCTGAGTAACCCCAGTATCCCCAGTTCTCTCTCTGTTGCAGCTTGGCTGCCCCTGCCTCCCTGTAGCTGTCATCCTGTCCCACTGGGGCTGATACTGCTGCCTTGCACCTTGTGCCCACCCACCCCAGGAGTACTACTACTGCTGTTTTCTGCTTCCTGGTTTCTACAGCATCATTGCCACCTTCATCCCTGCCTGCTCTTCATACAGCCTCGGTCACACTGATTGCTCTTTGTCTTCCCTTACTGGATTCGTGATCACTGTCGTTGCCTCTTTCTGTGCCTGGCACCACTGCAGGGAGCTCCTGCTAACAAGTCTGTCTGGACCTGACTGTTTCCATTTGAAACTAGCTATGCATAGTCAGATGTCTATAGGGCTACCGTGTAATCTAGATTTACTTTTGGACTGTTTGTCTGGACTTCTGTTGTCTGGGTAGCCAACACCTCCTGCCATACCGCTGGACATCTGAAAATCCTCAACAACGGTCACTGTGTATGAACAAATCATCTCTAAAGCCTGTGTGCAGACATGTCCAAAATGCATCATATCTACTATACGCATCAGATCAATCAGTATGGCAGCAAATCTAATGCAGCTTCAACAGCAGTATATGGGCTACGTGATACCTGTGCACAGATACTGTCTTGGAGGTTGACTGCAGAAATAAAGGAGCTTCAAGAATAACCTAATAGCTATGGCACTATGCTGTCTCTTATTACAGTCAAAACTTCTAGATGTGAACCAGTGTGGTAGGTCTTATCAGCTTGACTACTATATACTGTTTCCTCTGAAAGGGACACTGGTTTGACAACTGCTTAGAGCAGCTGGCAGCATGTTGTTGCAGTGCTCTTGGAGCAGTTCAGCAGAAAGATGTAAACAGTCCAGTGCCCTTGCTGCTGTGGTCAGAGAACAGACTGCAGGGTGTCCCGTCTGAATCGCACCACTTCCTTCTGCAAGGTGGTCAGTAGAGTGTGCTACGTTTAGCTGTCAGGCAAGACAAGCAGCGTCACGGTTTTAGAATTGCTAGGCAAGGTATAGTTCCTAATGTCATCACGAAGAGATCACTTAGGTGAGATAAAATTGCAGGTGGCTTTTAGCATTTTGACTCCATGTTCACTAGTAGTTTTGTGGAGTCCACTGATGGTTGATATGCTTTCTGAGAAATCATCAGTACTCTTTAAATCTAAAACAAAATTTTTATTATTTAAGAGATTCAGATCTGATAATTTCCCTGTGGAAGGAGTTGCCAGGCAGGAAGTCTTAAAAGTCAAAGGACGATATACTGAATTGAGGGGTTTGACATGTCATTGTCATACCATAAAAAGATCTAAGGGAGTGGGGAGATGCCATAGCTTTGATGTACCATACCTTGAAATGACACGGAGTGCAGAAGGTTTAGATTCTGCTGCAGGCTACTGCTCCAGCTCAGATACCTCTTTCATTAGCTATGCTACAGTTACTACTTTGCCTATGACTTACAGTTCCCTGTAATACTGCCTAGAGGTGGCTATCCCTTGGAACCTGCAGGTAATTCAAATGGTAATTTGCTTGTGGCTTAGTAGGCAACAAATCCAAAGAGTGAGTGGACCTGGCCGTTATCACTAAGTAATTGAGCAATAGCAAGGACATCCATAGCATCAGTTGAAAGACCTGATAGCTGATGTGTGTGGGTACAAGGAATATCAAAACTGACCTTCCTAAGTTTTGTGGTGAAGCTTTCATGGAAGAGTCAGAGAGAGGAGCATTCCCAATCCCTGTCTAAACAAACAACGAGGAATGTTTATTTTAGGCAAAGATAATTTTTCTCATAAACTTCACCGATGTCCTGGTTTCAGCTGGGATAGAGTAAATTTTCTATCTAGTAGCTGCTGTGTTTTGGATTTAGTATAAGAATAATGTTGATAACACACATTGTTTTAGTTGTTGCTAAGTGATGCTTATATTAAGTCAAGGACTTCTTCAGCTTCCCATAGAAGCTGAGAGAGAGCATAGCCAGGACAAGCTGGCCTAAGGAATATTCCATACCATAGATGTCATGCTCAGTATATGTCATGGGGGTTGGCCGGGGGGCAGGAATCTGCAATTGCTGCTCAAGACAGGCTGGGCAATCGATCATTGGGTGGTGAGCAATTGTATTGCATCACTTGTTTTGTATATTCTTTTATCATTATTGTTATTATTATCTTCTCTTCCATTACTCTTCTAATAAACTGTCTTTATCTCAACCCATGAGATTTCCTTTTTTTCTCGTCCTCCTCCCCTATCTCACTGAGTGAGACAGCTGCATGGTCCTGGTTGCGGGTTAGGGTTAAACCAAACAACTGAGGTTTGTTAATGCAGCAAAGCTTTCATTGGTCTTTTAAAAAAAGACCTCTTCTCTTTTGACTTTCTCTGCTTGCAGCCTTTTATAATATATTTTCATTCTTCCATTGTCCTACAGTCTTGCACTATGAATGTCTAATGTTTAAAGGAAGGGAAGAAGAAAGTGTTGATATTCTGTATTTTTGGGGGACAGTTGTTTTAGGATAAGGACTGGAATTCCATTTTCTGTCTTGATGGCAGAACCTTTTAAGATAATGCAGGATTTTGGGTCTGGAATACATACTGGTTTATGCAGACGGAATGGAGGTTTACTGAGGAGTCCAAAAAGCCATCTGTTAATAGCAACTTTTGGTCCCTAAGAACATGGGCTACGTTTGAACTGATGACCTAGAGGTGAAAGGCTCTGTATCCTATTTATCTGTCTTCTGAGCCATGCATAACATAAGTTGACAAGAACTATAGTTGTGAGAGGAAGTAACTGCGGAATCCGCTCTAAACAGACACAGTTGGCTGGAAAGAGTTATGGAGGTTTTAAAGTCTTAGCTGAGGAAGCACAAGGGAGAGGCATGGTTTCTCCACTGCTCTCCAAAACACCTAGTGGGGGCTCTGCATTTAGACTGAGCTACCTAGATCTTTAATTTTAAGTCAGAGATAAGATCATCGCACATTTTATACAGCTCTGTTACCATGGCCTGTGCATTTGGATTTTGATAGGTGTCTCTGGAGGATGTTCCCAGCTGCTTCAAGAGATTGTATTCTAATTTGGAATTGTTAGAACTGGTGTTTTTGCAAGTCTTCTTCCACCATGAGTATTAAAAAAAAAAAAAAAACCCAAACCACCATACAATGAAAATAATTAAATAAATCAATTTGCTGAGGTTGTTGCTGAATCTTCTTGAATCTACTGTGAGAAGGACTAACGAAAGAGTATGGTCTTTCAGAGTGAGCTTTTTGCCCTGAAAGACTTGGATTTGTTTTCTGACCTTACTATAAGCTTTCTTCCAAACTGTGGGAAAGACAGAGTTGATTAGTTATTTAGGTTACTAAGTCTCACTGAGACAGTGATGCAGCCTTTCTCTGCATAAACCTTCCAAGCATTCAAATAAACCTGAAGACATAAAGGATGCAAATAGGAAAACTTCATAATTTATATAATTTGGTTCTACCTATGTCTGTATGAAAGATATCAGAACAGATAAAACCGATGGTGATATGATTTTGGTTTTCTGCGTTGTTTTGGAACCATGTTAAAATGAAGCACTGGATTTTACCAACTGCAGATCAATACTTCCCAGAGATATCATGAATCTGGCAAAAAAATCCATCAAAATATATATTTGATACTGAACTGTCAGCTGCTTTCTTTCTCATGGTTCTTTCAACCCTATTTGTTTGATAATTTCTATTTTTAAAAAAATCTCCTATCGCGTCTTGTTTTTTTCACACAGCAACTCTTTAATCTGATTTTCAGAAACACTGAGCTTTTGACTCACTTTACAGAAGTTTCAGAGTTAGTAGTGCCTTGATCTCAGTTTGTGGTCCTTTGGGGCAACTGATAAAATTGGTATGCTGAGGAAGTTTAAAAATTAGGTTTAAAATTGTTAAGGCAACTAGATTTAAAAACAAAATAAATAAATAAATGGTTGTTCCTGTGGTGAAAGATTTTCAATTGCAATTTCAATATATCATCTTCAAGATCTCTGTGGATGTGACTTTTCTGCAGTATTATTGAAAAATTCCAATGAACCAAATTTGTTTGGTAAAGTACAAAGAAGCTTTTCGTATTTACTTAATGGAAATGTACTAAGCAGGAATATACAGTATTTGCCTCTGAGGGAAGCACAAAAGTTGGAGAAGAACACTGTTTTTTCTTTGTAAATTAAGTTTGTTTCCTTAATTAAAATAAAATGGAAATTTTAAGGTTATTGTCTCTCCTCTTGTTTTTTTCAGCAGGAAATTTTGGGCCATGACTACATATTTCTTTACTCAAACAACTTGTGTACAAATGCGTTATTCTCAGTAAAATTCACAGCCTTTGAGTTCACCTTGCTCCTGTCCTGTGTAGCTTCTTGACTGCTCTAGTTTAACTTGATAAGGCTTTTTTAGTTCTCTCTGTCATTTAAAATACAACTTAATACTTTGTGTACTCTGAAGTAATGGTCACTTTCTTTTTCTTTTGGATTTTTTGTGTGTTGATGTTTCAAATTCTAATATAGACCTGACTACTCTGTGTCTGAGACTTGGATGCTTTGTAAAATGCCAGCTAAATTTTAGAATAAGATGATGCAAAACCTTAATATTAATCTTCTGGGGGTGTTTGTTGGGGTTTGGTTGGCGTTTTTTTTTGGTTGGTTGTTTGTGTTTGGTTTTGTTTTTGTTTTTTTCCCAGTCCTGCTTCTTGCTGGTTTTAGAAGTTTCCATTTTTGTAGTTTGGAGATGTTAGTAAAATCCGTCTTATAGTTCTTATAGTTCTGATGATAAGACAGATCAGTTCTGAACAGTCTTATCATATGACCTCTGTTGGCGTTTCAAACGTCTTGTGTCTTCAATTTCAAAGCTTACATTACAAATTTTGCATTGAGGAACATATTCTTACAAGATTAGCTCAGAAGAATAGACAGAGAACTGCTATATTTATATGAAAAAAATAACATTGCAGATACTTCTTTAACTCATTTGTAGTCAAATGGGTAATCTTTACCTTATATGATTGATAATATATGATGGGAACTAATAATTGTTGTCAAAATCTTCAGCATTGAATTAAATCTATGGAATGTTTTTAAAGCAAAATATACAAATACATCATTCCATGAAATGACATGCAAAACTTTTTAGTTTAAATCCTGACCTGCAGATGACCTTCAAATTAATAAGACTTCAATGTTTTATCAGAACAGATGTTAAAAGGGCAAGGTCCTGAGCTCCATATATATATAATTAGTAAGGGACTCTAGAATGGATTTAAAATGGATTATGTTAATTCTGATCTTAGAGAGAGCAGTCAAAAACCTTCCAGATGAACTAACACTGTTCTGATAAGCTGATCCGTATAATTTAAATAAAAACCTTTTATACGATTTTGATGCTATTATGGTTTTATTCACCAGAAGTCCCACCATGTGGCACTTTTGGTCATTTACTATTTAAAAAAACAAAACCCACACACATAAAACTCCCAGACCCCTTCTTATCTGCATCATTCCTGTTGCCTTATGTATGTTTTATATAAACCAGGTATATAATAAACAAAAGCTCCTAATTTACACTTGAAACCTCTTTATTTGCAGTCTCCTGAAAGCAGTTGTGTTCTGGAATAAAAGACAAGATTTTTCCCATCCTCCAGCTATGCTGAACTGGTTAGCTTAGAAATGTCTTGATTGAGAAAATTCAAAACAATGTGTTTATTTCAGAATGGAACAAAAAGTTATGAGTGAAGTATTAATAATTTATTATTGCATGTCTACAGAAGAGGAGCCAGCAGCTTGAATTGTATTTCAGTTTTGAAAGTGTTTACTTCCTGTATCTACAATGTAATATCCAGAAACAAAAGAACTAGAAAGGACACTTTTCCAGGTTTTCTTCAACAGTTGAAGGGACTTTGCTCATATTCAGCTTTTCCCTTTCAAAATGATTTGGTAATACTGATGGTGTACGACTTTTAGGAAGAAAAGGGAACTAAGGTTATAATGCAAAAAGCTAAAAATGGGCTAAGGATATTACTCTCTATTTGTGGAAAGAAAGGGTTGGAACTAACAGCAAGTTAACTCAGTCTGATCTCAGTTTTTCTGCTTTTCCCGTTCAAGACCAAGCTAGAAGGCATCGGTTTGCCTTATTCTGTTATAACAGACCAAACTAAATGCATTTTTCCAAAAGCCTCCTGGGCTGAGTGACTGGTAAGAAGACTGCATAAAGGAAAATTATTGTCACATCTACAACTAATTGCTGTCCTGTTTGCTGCACCTCTCTTTAAAATGTTGACATCACAGATTTGTTGATCATGGTGTTTCTGTTTATTGCCTTCTTAGTTTAGCTATCTGTCCTAGAATTGGCCCACTTCTATTTGTCTTCATCTTTTCAAGAAAGTGAAAATTTTTACAAGCATTCTGCCTTAGGAGCCTGTGTGACATTTGAAAATAAAATAGAGAAGGGTGTTGACTTCAGGAACAGGCATATAGGAGCCTGACTCAGATTTGAATCACCTCCTTGTGGTGTTCATCTCTCTACTGATTGTAAGAGGAAGCATGGAAAACCAATTTCCCTTAGTTAAAATTTCCTTCTTTAAATGTTTCTCTAAATCAGCTGAAAGCATCAAAATGTTACTTATATGCTGCATGCCTGACGTTGAACAATGGTTTTAGCAAGTAAGTCTTGGCCCCACAACCCCTGTAATCTATGAGACAACTGAGAGTGAAGACAGGTAATTAACTGTAGTAATAAGTAGACTTGATGTCTCAGTATTTGATAGCTTTCTGTTGTCAAGATCGTTTGAGTCTTTATTTTTCTAATTTATTTTGCAGTTAAATCACTTTTTACGCTTAGTTTTAACTTGAGTATTTCTTTAAACTCATTGTCCCGTATGTAAAATTTCACAACATAGTTACAAACGTACCATGTAACATCTGCATAGTGTATGGACATGAGAGGAAGTATTTCTTGGTGTTTTGGTTTTTCCCCCTCTCAGGCCATATCTTCCATATTTCTGCTACAGCCTGTAGGCTAACAGGACACTGAAGAATAGAGAAAATTACAGTCTTTGTTGTTTTGGTTGTTTTAAAACCCTCTGACCTTAATGCTTGTTGAAAGTCATCATGTTCTTGGTGGATTATACTGTATTTTGTCAGAAGAGTAAATAGATTCATGGTTTACAGCAAAATATGATATACTGCTGGAAAAAATACTGCTTGAGATAAGTGTATGCATGTCTTTTCTAGCTAAGGATGGTGGAAAGAGGGTGGGTGTGGATGTGTGTATATGTTCACATATATCTAAAGAAGGCAGATACATACAGGCACACTTTTCCAAGATTTTTTTTTCATTGTTTGGTGCATATACTGTGCTGTTGGGTGATTAGCAATTTATGTTGCAGAAAAAAGAACTCATAAAAACCCCTAATAAATTCACTCTAGGAGGGAAGACAATTGTTATGACTTTAGTGCCTCCATTCTGCAAGATGCTCCATGTGGTGTTAGGAATCTATTGATCAGAACAGCTAATACCATAGGAGCCTACTTCAAATTTTTACTTGACTTAGTCACTCTGACAGTTCACTGTTTTTTTCCAAACTAAAGCATTATATGGATAACCTTTTGTTTCTTAATTTTTGTAAGAACATAGTAATTTCATTAGATATATATAGATTGTGTGTATGATATTGATACCCTATATTTGATAGACAAAGTATTTTATTAAAATTTGATAAGAAGCTACATAATTTTATTTTAATCTCTTTGTAGGTACTATTCTGCTTTGAAAACAATGGAACAGCTAGAAAATTTGTATCTTCCTAGAGTTAGCCAATACCGGTTTTGCCAGATAATGATAGAAAATCTTCCAAAACTGCGTGAAGAAATAAAAGAAATATCCATGTCAGATCTCAAGGATTTCTTAGAGAGTATTCGAAAGCATTCTGACAGAATTGGGGAAACTGCCATGAAGCAGGTAAGCTGACCTAACAGGATGACTTCAGTCTTGTTATCTACTGAAAATATCAGTGTCAATAGTCTCAGGTTAGCCCAAAAGATTTGTCTAAGGATTAGAGTCATCACGTAGACCTTTGAGTAAAGATGGAGAGCTGTGAAATGCTTGCTAATATCTTGGGAAGTTTCTTCTGCTGAACATGAAGTTGTCAGTTCTAGTGGTCCCTGCCTAACACCGGAAACAGCAGCATGACACCTCAGTGGCATCAAACTTTCCTTCCAAATCTGTATCTGCGTTCTAGACAAGAAGTAGCTTCCTCCCTGGGAAAGGAAGGAGAAATGCTGTGTATCTCAAGTTGCAAAAAATCATGAAATACTTTGAGTAGTCAACTGCTAGACAGTCTGTAACTCAGCAGCTACTACACTAAAACAAAGAGCAGCTGATCTGGCCAGCTGGCAAGGATGAATAAGACCAAAGGAAATGTTGAGATAACTGCCTAGTTCTTTCTAAAGTACTACTAATACGGGGCATGGCATTGGCATATTGCCCTCCAGAGAGGGCACGCTACAGAGGGCAGAGGAATGAGAGCCAGGATGGGGCTGGGACAGCTGGAGCCCTTGCCTGTTTCATCATAAAATAATCTGCCACTTCAAAGCACTGGTACTGGGCAAGCTTTAATACACTTAATGCTTTTAAAATTTATTTAGACAGCAAGTAAAGTTTTCATTTGACTTTTTGTTGAGCAGAGTTCAGGTTGGGTTGCCATTTTGTTGTCTAAGGTTCTTGTAAAATGCAGCATTGATTATTATAAATGAAACTTAATCGCAAGATTATACTGGGCTGCTGTGTTGCATTTCTTACAATAGTAAAGACAATACAGTGCATTTGGTTTCTGCAGCTGACTGCTCACTAAAGCTTAACTGAAGACAGCAAACAAATAGCTGGAAACTCTGTGATAACTGTACTTCATTTAAATATTGATTCTATGTTTGCACTTTATGATCAGGAAAATTACAGATTACTTCTTAAATTTTTTTCTACCTTTAAAATTGCATTCTGAGGATTAGGGAAAATTTATGCGGACATTAGCTATTGAACTAATTTATCGTCCCATATTGATTAAGGACAAAGTCGTTGGTGTAGGCTGAGAACACATATCTTGCAGTTATACTGGTGTGTGTTCAATAGCACCTCCTGTTTTTCATGTCATAGCATATACTCATCAGTAATGAAATTTGCATTACATCCGTCTTTATTGGTACTAATTTTAAAACAGGCACAGCAGCAGAAAACCTTTAGTACCGCTCTTCAGAAGCAAAATAATGTAAACTATGGTCGGAATATGCATTTAGTTAGAAGCAGAATTTTGGAATCCAAGAGTGAAATTACATTGAAGCGAACGTTTGAAGAAGATGATGAACATGAAGAAGAGGTAACTTTGTACTAATCAGTATGTCTTATTTAAAGTGGGTTTTGTAGGTCTATTGAACAAAACTTGCAGTACGCTGTCTGTAGATGGTCACCGTTAGTTAGGAAGAACCAGAGAACACCTTCAAGGGACACCAGTACAGATCAGTATTTTAGGGGGAGAAAATAGTGCCAAAATACTAGTTGAATTAATGCTGGCTTTAGCATCATGTTTGGGGATGTTCAAACTTGTAATTATTCTGGAATTTGGTTGCAATTTACATGATACAATACCTGCCCACTGTAAATGATATGTGGCCCACTGAAATACCCTGCTATTGCTAAAGCCAGCATTTCTGTGTTGAGGACTTCAGCTTGTGTTAGAACTCTTTCAGCTATGAAATACTCAGTATTCATAAATTGAATGAAACAGTGAGTAGTTAGACCTTTAAATCTGGTGCTCTGAAAACACAGTGAAAGGAGTCTGGTCCTGTAATGCAGGTAAAATCTAGTACTGTAAAATACAGAGGGAGGGGAGAGTCAAGTAATTAATTTATGCTTTTGTGATAGAACATTTTTGGCTCCTGAAATAACTGGCAAAAAGACCGATGCAGTTACTTTTCAAGTCATTATAGCAAACTCCTACCACTTTCTGTGAAAACAGTATTTTTAGTTGCCATAAAACCTGTCAACAGTTGGCTTTTGCTGATCCCAATTTGGTCGTGCTTCTGTATTCAACCCCAGTGTATTTCTATATTCATCTGAACTTCAGATTCATCAGTCTACTAACTTCACACTCTGCTAAACTACTAATTCTCCCCAAAATCTCCAAACTTTTAAGAAACCAAGTTGAGTAATTGTAAAATTAAGGGCACTAAAACAGAATTTAAAAGGAAGGGATAATTCCTTACCCTATGTGCTATGAAGTATTTATTAAGTGGACAAGTTCTACTGGTAGTGTATCACATTTTGCAGATTATATGTTTTTTATGCTTTATAATTTTCTTTTTCCCTTCCTTCTTCAGGTTTTAACTGCTCAAGATCTTGTAGACTTTTCTCCAGTCTATAGGTGTTTGCACATCTACTCAGTTTTGGTATGTATTAAGGTGACTTCAAAAAGATATTTTACTTTTTGAAGTTGAATGTTAATTTTCTTACTTTTCATACTCTGATAGTTCCCAAGCAAACGTATTGCTTCTGGTAGTAGTAGTTCTCAATGAACTAGCTGAGATGCATGAAGTATGGGTACTCAGGGCACAACTGCATGTTTTATTTTGTATGCATAACAAAGGACACGCAGCATGACATTAATTACATAAGTGTTCTTAAGAATATATGTAAAATAAGCATGTCTGCCTCAATAGCGGTATTGGCACTTTTGCAGTTCCCCTGAGTGTTCCATGTTACCCAAATGTTTGGGGGGATATGATCAATATCACAAAACATAGGAATAGTCAGTCTGAATCTTACAGAAATCAGAATAGTAGAGCAAAATAGCAAGCAAAAACTGGAGATTGTGACAGACTGCTCAGGCAGATTAGATTGGATTCAATGGCAGGGACACAATAGCCCATTTTAGCTGCTGTAAAAGAAATACAATGCACAAGCTAATAAGGATGAAAACTTTCTTGGGGAAACTTGGTAACAAATTATTTATTATTTTCTCACCTTTCCTACGTCTCAGTTACTTTTGAAGTCAGATTACTTATAGAATAAGTATCAAGGGCATACGATCACAGCTGGACCTGGCTTCAGGCATTCAGGCTGGGTTATCTTCTTTCTATGGAATCCTTGCAGCTGTGTAACATAAAAGTTTGTATCTCAAAGTAATGTTTGAAGTGTTATTTCACTGTTACTTTTTTTATTTTTTAAAGAAGGAATCCAAACAAAAGCATCAGTAATTATGTCAGTAATTATTCATCTCAATGAAAAGAACAGGAGGGGCAGAAAGACAGGCTGCCAGAACTGTTAAAAGAGAGTGGACCATTTCTTTTTACGGAGGAAATAAGTGTGAAATAACATGTAAAAAAGAACATGTAAAGTTAAATACACCAGTGGACATCATCTTCTTGTTCTTTCTTTAGTATAATAAAAGAACAGGAAGTAAAATTTATAGATGACATTTAAAAGTAGTATGTGATTATGTTCTTAACTTTGACAAGGATCCTGGTGTTGGATCCTTGATCCAAGGATATGCTCTTTGGGGTTGCACAGAAAGTTTGTCAGCTTCCAAATTTGCTGGAGACGGAAAACAACTTGGAATGCTTTCTGATAGCAAAGGCCCTTAGCCCCTTAGAAAAAAGGGTCTTTGATGTCTTCAGAATAGGACTTCTGTCTTTCCTACCAACATTGTCTAATTAATAAGCCATGGTAGCATTATCAAGATATGTGCATTAACCACGTCTTGGAGATCTTCTCATTTACCTCCTGTTGTAAACCATCACTTTTGAAGTTCAGATAACTTCATAATGATAACAAAGGAGGGGAGTTGATACCAGGTGTCTATTCATTGCATTTCTATATCAAGGACTTCTCTCACAGCAAATGTCACCTTCTTAGTGAATTCTCTCTCGGCTACAAAGCTGTAGAAAATATTCTATTTTTATGCAGGACAAATGTTTTCTACTCTGCTTCTTCGTATTTAAGAAGAAAGCAATATTTTATATACCTCAGAATACTACATAGCTTGTGATTGCAACCTGGTGATTGCAAGATACATACATACCAAACATAGACTATATTTATTGGTGAAGAACCTTTCTTTAGACTAGAAACTTCTGGACAATATATATAAAGAGCTTTTTTTGGCCTATATATTATGAGATGCTGTATATTTGGATGGGCCTTTGAGCAACCTGCTCTAATGGAAGGTGTCCCTGCCCAGGGCAGAGTGGTTGGAACTAGGTAGTCTTTAAGGTCCCTCCTGACTCTAACCATTCTATGATATTTAAATTCTGCTGAAAACACGCTTGATGCCTCTGGCATGTAATGTTACCTTTTAACTAAATGCTATATAGCAGTATAAAATAAATGTACCTATGGTGTGAAACAACACTTGATATATGAGCAATATTCCTAGAATTTATAACCCAGCGTGAACTGATTTATTATTTCTATTGATATAAACTTATGAACCTTTGGAAGCTGGGCAAAATAAATGCATTGCTTAGGTATATTTTATCTTGCCTTTCCTTTGCTTATTCAGTGAGTGAATCATCAGGGTTGTTGCTGTATTCTGCTGATTGCTTTAGAACATCTGTTTAAAATAGTTGTTATGCTTGAATTGCTGATCTTGATTGCACAGGATAGCATGGTCTATAAATAATCATGAGATATTTTACATCTCCATTTTTGGTGTGGATTTGAGAACAGCAGCTACTCTTTTTCACTTGAGAAGCCTTTGTCAGGACTGAGTAGAGATTTGGCGTTGGAAATAGAATTCAATAATGGCTTTGTGCCTCTGAAAACTGCATTGAATATTTGGGCTGGAGGTGAATGATTAGTATGTCTGATCAGTATGTGTTAGTACGAATTATGGCACACTGTAAAGTTCTGCTGGAACAGAAAGAGTTCTGATAAATTTGCATCTCAGTCTCAAGTGGGTTTTTGTTCTTAAGCCAAGTCTCTCTCTTTACTTTCAGCTATTGTTAGGTTAGCAGTATTTCTAAATATGATGAGATACTCATTATGAACTTAAAATACTACATTTAAACCTTCTTTGTTATATCTTATAAAGGAGTTAGGTAAGTAATGCTGACTTCATAATATAGAATCTCTGTAATAATTTGATTTCAAGATTTTTGGAAGCCCAAGTAATGGAATTCTAAATAGTACTAGCCTAGTAATAGCCTCATGATGTAAAAACAAACCTTAAAAATGCTAAGCTGCTTTATTCTGCTTGCATACAAATTACATTGCGTTCAGTAGGTAGATGAGTCAATGTAGCACTGATTTCAAATGGACAGATGGTTTCTACTGAATGGTCATCTTAATGAGATGGGTAAGATGTCACTTGAATACCTTACAATATAATCATTAGGCACAAAGGGTATTGTGTCTTCAAGGACTGTGATAGGAGAAAAATCCAAATCCACAGTTGTTATACTTACCAATTCCAAAGAGAATAAACAAATATTAAATAAATCTCATATGTTTTTTTTTTCTCAGGCAAAGCTAATGCAGGCAGTGTTCAGATGTAACATATATTCAGAAACATTTTTGTAACTTAACTTTACAATGCAGTTAGTTTCTTGAATAAGCTAGAGAAACATTTTAGGAGACAATGAGTTTCCGTTATAGAGTCATAGGTAATATGCCTTGTCTATAAATATTAATATACTCTGAAAGCTGTAGTTTAAAAACATAAATATTGCTTAAAATGCATAATATTGTTTGACACAATGTAGACACCATGAGCAACATTTTTATTTACAGTATATTCTGTAGGCTACTTAAAAAAAAAACAACATAATTTCTGCATTTTTCATGCATGCAAAACTTTGCTGGTGCCAGCTGGAGGTCTACGTGTGGAATAAATGCAAAATATGTGGCTTCGTTTAAAAGAATTCTACCCTTAATTTAAGAAGTGCTTTTTTCATACTGAGGTGTTTTTGTTTTAACTACTTTTGTCTTGTTTTAGGGTGATGGAGAAATATTTGAAAATTACTACAGAAAACAAAGAAGGAAACAAGCAAGATTAGTTCTGCAGCCGCAGTCGAGCATGGTAACCAATACATTTGGTTTTGCACTGAGTTGGGTTGTACCTAATACTTAGTGGTATTTTTATTCCTAAACTTGTTTTCTTTTTCACTGAAAGCATGAAACAGTGGAAGGCTATAGAAGATACTTCAGTCAAATTGTAGGGTAAGTTTTCTAAATGGAGATTTATTTCAGTTTTACTATATTGATTCTTAATTCACCGTCTGTTCTCCCATTGTCCGAAAACTTTCTTCTGCAAGAATCAGTTTCTGCACAAGTCACGCGGGTGGTTGTTGCTGGACCTGAGCAGGGAAGAGCATCCAGATCCTACCAATATGGTGCCCAACAAGGACCCTCTAGCAGCCTGGGCTCCAGCTAGCGTGAAACAGACTTTTCACATTTTGCCTTCATGCTGGGCAAAGCAGAACACCAAACCTACCAAAGTGTCACTGCTCGAGTGGGGAAGGGTTTGGCTATGCTGTGTGGGAAAGGGTGAAATTTGCTCTAATATTAGAAAACAACTTAATAATTCAAGCATTATTTTGTTTTAGTTTCTTTGTAGTAGAAGACCACATTTTACATGTAACCCAAGGATTGGTAACTAGAACATATACAGATGAACTCTGGAACATGGCCCTTTCCAAGATCATTGCTGTTCTTAGAACACATTCAGTAAGTGAGAAGTCTTATCAGTATTGCAGTTTAAATTCTCTTACTTCAGAGTTCTGTGTATTTAAAGCTGGGATACTAACAAAGTGAAAAATTACACCTCTCGGGTTTTTTTCCTTGTGATTAAATATTGCTCAGATTTGGGAGGGAACCTGCCAAGCTTTTGTTTTTCCCAACAGTATCAGGCTGTGATCCGCAGCCATGGGCTATTTGCATAATCCTCCACTGATTTACAACTCACTGGGTCTTCCAAACCTTCTCTTAGTCCCGCAGTTTAGAATATGCAGAGTTAATCTGCTGTTATTATTGCAATCCTTCCTCATTAGTCTCAGCTGACCTCTTCATTAGATCAGATTGAATAGTTCAGCACTGAAAGCACCACCAGGAAATAGTTCCTAATTATCATTCCAAATGCTGTGTTTCCAAAATAAACTCCACCAGCAAAACCCTTGGAGCTATCTCTTCAATGCTATAGGAGTTATACGTTTATGTTGAAATAAAGGTATTAGAAAAAATCTTCACAGATGTTAGAATGTAATTTTTTACCAACTGAGTATTTCAGTATGCTCAAAGCGTGTCTCCTAAAGTTACATTTCTACTTTAGCTCTAATGATGCTGAATAGCTGCATCCTATTTCTTATTTCTCTGTGAAAACTAATGGAATACCATTGTTCACTCAGACAGACTGATAGTAGATTGCTTCAGAGTTTACTATTGGTACCACTTTTACTATCAAAAAAATAGAAGAGTTTTAGCCTTCCCTTTTTAATGTTTGCTAGAAGCAGTTCCTTTATGCAATTTTATTTTTATTGCAATTGATCTTTAATTCAAGGAATATTTTACATTTCATATATACCGAGGAAAAATGGGGAAAACGTTCAGATTGCAACTATAGTTTTATCATAGGCCCTTTACTGATCAGTGGTAGTGGTATGCGAGATGTTCTCATACTTTTTAATTCATTTTAGAGGATTGGGATAAATTGAGATATGCTCAGCATTTTTTTAAGCTAAGTACTTTGCAAGTTAATTGGCTGTGTATGGATTTATACACCTATGTAAGAATATGGTAATTTAAGGAGTAAAAGTAACGCAGTCTCTAAAGAACTCTGCAATGTCTTGTCATGTAGTTGATCACTGTTTCTTCTCAAAATGCATAACTTCCATCAAAGCCAATTCTATCACAATCTCTTTCTTAACATTACCCTAGTACAGACTAATGTTTAGTGTACACTGTCTTATGAGGTATTTTAAACCAAACCCTTACTTTATTAAAGTATGCTAAGAGCAACAATTAAAGAAAGGTGAAACAGGTGTATATAGTCTCTAATCAAAAATATATTCTCATGCTGCTTTAAATTATTCTGATATAAATATTTTTTTACTTTATCCAGTATTGCAAATAGTGAAGCTGAGGTGAAAACCTTAGTTGTATGACTGTGCACCTCTGAAAATCAAATTTCAGTCATTTAGTAGAGTAAATAACTTAATGTCTTGACTTTTTATCGTCAAATTTGTAATTTGAATTTATTTAGAAAGTATTTTATAGTGTTTTCCCCATACACAGTTAGTACTAGTTAGACCCAGGCTTAGTGATCAAAAGAATGTCCTGTGGAAACCTCTCTGATCTTGATTTAGCAAAGCATTTTGATGTGTGCTTATGTTCCACTTAAATAAATGTAATTTGATGATTTTTTGAATCTCAGTAGAACATACTGATATTTATTTAATCTCATATTTTAGTTTACTCTTTCTGAGCTTTTATACTACTGATAGTTCATATAAAAATTTAACAAATACTTTTATGTAGCTGGACTAAGTGGAGACAAGTGAGTCTAAGTTGTTTTTCACTAAGGTAGTCAGTCAGGTAAAGGGATAAGGCTGGAGAATTTAACCTTGTGTGCTAATATTCTTTGAAAACTTACGTCTCATATTTTAAATCCTTTTAACAAAACCAGAATTTCTCACTTTCAGTCATACTGCAGTGATCCCGACCTTGTTCTGGAACTGAAGAATCTCATTGTAGTGTTTGCTGATACTTTGCAGGTACGTATTATATTAGTAGTTGAACTGAAATTCGTGGAGTTAGACTTTTCCTTTAGGTGAGTAAGTGCAATGCTTTGGGTTTTCCTGAATCATATATATGAATCAAGAACACAATTACACAATAATCTGTTTAAACTATATGTATTTCTTGCCTTAGTTCCTCCTTTTCAGTGTTTTCAATTTAACATATGCATTTTGGGCTATCCAGCTAGTATCGTTATTCATACATGTGCAAAATTAATGTTAGCTTTGTATTTGTGCACGTTTTTGTCTTTTATAAGTGCCTTACTTCTGATCTTTAGGAAGAATAGCATTCCAGTTATGATTAACTCTCTAGCTGAAAGACCAAATGAACATCATTGGCAAGTATTCTTGCAATATTTAACACACTGATAAAAAAAGATTAGTTATATGCATAAATAGCAAGTTAAAATGTTATAGAGAAATGGGACGAATTTCTGCTTGAAACCCAAAAGCACAGGATAAAGTATTTGGTAACAATTTAATATATAGTCTTCTAATTGTACTGATGTGTTTAAAGTACTATAATTTGTTTTACAGAAGTGACAAGATTGAATAATAAGTCTCATGTCAGAGTCCTGAAGTGATGTGATAGGAAGTGAGTGTATTAGTTCTTGAATTATCCACCCTTCTCATTTTTATACCTTAGGGCTATGGTTTTCCTGTGAACCGATTATTTGATCTTTTATTTGAGATAAGAGACCAGTACAATGAAACACTTCTTAAAAAGTGGTCTGGACTGTTCAGGTTAGTATTTCAAAATAATTGTGCCTTTTGTATTGCATCTATTGTTTTTGTCTAACTTCAAGGTTTTTTGATAGAGTTGTAATTCTGGAAGAATTTAGTAACTCAGTATTGTGTATGAATTTCGGGTTGGATAGGGCTAAGATATTCATCACATGTAACTAATATTTAGAAGAAGAGCCATTGAGTACTGCTTCTGTAGTTAAGGGAGAGAAGGAAGGTCTCCAATGGGACGTTATTGGAGAAACATGCAGGAGCGAGACATCTGTTTTAATTCATTAGGAACCTAATAACTCTAGGCTATTGCAGTAGGGCATTAGGTTCCTAATTTAGGTTATCTTAATGTTTACAGTTGGTTGATATGCGTATCTCCCTCACAGACTACTGACATTGCCAGTATGTCTGCATTTTTTTTTTTAAATGAAGGTTGGTTTCCACCTATTCTTTGGAATCATTTGATTGAGTAAATTGTAAACCCAGGAATACAGCAGCCTAGGACTGTCCTCCAAAGCCTGTTTGCAGATACAGTGTGATGTCTAAATGTGCAGAAATTGTTTACCATAACATATGTTACATTGTATTGCAGAAAACCTTAAAATTAAATTGACCGCTTAAGGTTCTCAAGCTCTGTAGACTCCTAGTATGGTCATTTGACTAGTAGAAAAGTCCAGAGGACACTTAATGCTGTGGCCACGCGCCTAGTTGAAGTTTTCTGAATCACCTCTATTGACTATATGTAGCTGTGGTACCTAAGTGAGACACTCTGAATATCTGCTATACTGTAGGCAAAGTGTAGGCTACCATAATTAATAAGTACCTCATTAGGGTTTACCCTGGAGTAGACTAGTTAATCTAAAGTTCCTTTGCTGTATTACGCTTTCAGTCATACATATTAAAATGCTTTCAGCTATTTTTTCTCTGTGATTAGACACAGTATAAAGCGTTAGCATATACAAGGTACTTTCAAATTAATCTAAAAATAGTTTGGATGTCTGAAATTATGATGATTGCAGCTCGTAACTTTTTGAAGCTGCGCATCTAAGTGTGGTAGTAAAATTTGTATTCATTTGTATGTCTTAACACTGGAAAATACTGTAACTAAGTTACATGTCCTAAATTTTTTTCACTTTACTAATTCCCCAGGGATATTTTTGAAGCGGACAACTACAGCCCTATTCCTGTAGCAAATGAAGAGGAATACAAAATAGTTATAAGCAAATTTCCTTTTCAAGATCCAGAACTTGATAAGGTAAGGAAAAGTTTTACATTATTAAAGTTTGTCAAAATCCAATTAAGGACGCTTGGGGAAGTAATGATTTCTATAATTAAAAAGCAATTAAAATTTGAAAAGCTAGGTAGATTAAGAGGCTAAATCACCTTCTTTGTGTGTAATTATCTAGTCATAAATAAATATGAAAATTAAAGCTTTAGTCATTTACTGTAATGTTTGAGTGAATAATGAAACCTGTTGTTTTGTAAATAAATTAGTAATACACTTTAATTAGTACAGTCTTTATGTAATTATAATACAGTGTCTTTAGTTAAATTTTGTTGCAACTCGTTGGGTTTGGTAACTCATAGTATAGTATATGCTGTAGTATTGCAAAAATATGTGTAAAATAGGGATGTGTTAGAGACAGCAACTTTAGTATTTCACTTTTAAAATTAATTATTTGTGTTTGAGCATGTGGGGCACGCATGAAGAGACTGTAAATCATTCTGCTGTAGTAGCATTCCAATAGGATATTCTTTCATAGCCTCATCCATTCTTTCACTACAAGCTCCTTTCTTCACAGAAAGGTGATTAATATGTTCTGCTCTTCAAATATGGTCTTGGTAATACTGATGAAGAAATAACAGGCCCATGATGGAGTCTATAGAGGGGAACTAAATCCAAGAACCACGTGACAGTAGGAGTAACTGTTGTAGAGGGAAGGTGGTTTATACACGATCTATCGCTGCAAATACCTGCAAAAGGACAAGAAGAAATGGCCTCAAGTTGCACTGGGGAGGTTTAGATTGAATATTACGAAAAATGTCTTCACCAAAAGGGTTGTCAAGTGTTGGAACAGGCTGCCCAGGGAAGTGGTTGAGCCACTATCCCTGGAGGTATTTAAAAGATGCGTAGATGTGGTGCTGAGGGATATGGTTTAGTGGTGGATTTGGCAGTGCTAGGCTAAGAGTTGGACTCAATTTTCTTAAAGGTCTTTTCCAACCTAAACAATTCTATGATTCTAAGAGTAAAAAGATACTCTAATTCTGCAATTCAGCGGGATTTACCAGGCAAATGTAACAGCTGCATGTCATTAATACAGTATTGCAGTGAAGATGAAAAACTGAAGTTGGGGTCTATGCTGATTTTTGAGTAAGACTCCAGAGTGCTTGCTGGATGCTTTCTTCCACCAATTTCATTTACTTAGCCATTATAACACTAAAATAAGACAAGCAGAATGGAAATCCCTTACAGTGTTGCAAGTATACCACACCCCGGATAGTATTTAGCATGACATATTTTGCTAATAAATTGCACTAAATAATTTTATCTGCTAGCCTCTCTCACTCTCTGTCTGATATATCAGCATGCACGTGTGGACATTACTTGTGTAGGCACATGTGGTTACATGTATGTATGATTAATACAAAGCTTAGGCTCTTATTTCACTAGAAGGGAAATGTATTCTCTGTACCCAATAACTTTCATTTTGGTTTATGACACAGAGAGGGATTTCTGTTTCATAGCGAGCAGCACTTTTTTTAGATATTTTATGGGCAGAATCTCACTGACGCTTAGTTTTAGGGATGGTGAGCTTGAGAGTAAGCTGGGAATCAGGCTGGATTCTGTTCCCAACTCTATCATTGACCAGCTGCTTGATGCTAGTAAGGCACTTCACATGTCTCTGTCCCTGTTAATTCATCTGTAAAGTGGGGATAACATTTTTTTACATATCTTTGAAAAGAGCTTTGGAAATTGTATGTAAAGCAGAAAGACATCGTTAGAAATAAGGCAGTCTGATTTTTTTGCTTGTGTCCTGGCAATTTTTGAAGCAGTTTAGTTGACTTCAACCAAAGGTAGCAAAGGGGCAGAAGTTTCAAAGATAATTGAGTTCCTAAGAGTTTTGTCAACGAGGCAGTGGGATAGAGGAGAAAGAATCATTAAGTATCCTTGTTGAAAGAAAGACTGCAGTGTTACCTTATGTGTTCTTAGATAGCAGGGAATCCATCTGGAGGGGAAACTTTATAAATGCTCCAACATCACTTCTATTGGTTGCTGTTTATAATCTTCACTTCACCTCTCTGTTGTTGCCTCAGGCTATAAGGCACTGGGAGGTCCTATTGGGTGGGTTAATTTAATCTACATTTTGATGTGTAAAAAAAAAAAAAAAAAAGAGAGAGAAAAAATAAAAAATAGGTGTGTTTTTCTTGGCTAGTCACTGAAGGAGCCTGTGTAGTTGGTGGAGAGGAATAGACATCCCAGAGGGCTAATTGATTTGATGCATCTCTGGTGCCTTTTACACATTAAGGGGAATTTCACCTTTGAAAATGTCTCTTTCTCTCTATTTAGTATAAAAAGAGATAAACATGAGTGAGTGTCTCATTTTTAACTGTAGGTTAGGATGAATCCTCCTCACGTTTTACAGGTAAGTTTATCATAGCAGTTGCTTGCAGCACATTAGGCAGACTTAAGACCAGAACCTACTAGATATTTAACATAGCAAATCTGATCTGACTGACAAAACAGTTTTGTCTGCACTCTGCTGTTTAGATTTGATGTGGCAAACTGTCATGGTTTGATTATATCATGTAATTTTACTCACTTTGTATATTCAGAAGTGAAACAATTGGCCTGTATCTGGTCTTTTTGTTTTGTTTTGTTTTTTCTTGCTGCCTACTCTAATAAGCATACAGAAAGTTTTCTGTCCTCCTGGAATGGCTGGACATGGTAGAGGATAAAGAATTGCTTCTCTTAGATTGTTGAATATATGAAGGTTGAGACTCAAGCCCTGCTAACAGTATATTGTGATGATCTGAAATAGTTGTATGTAATAGCAATTGTTTTATATGTAAAATTTAGTTGCTAAAATCAGATGAACACATATTTGAAGTAAATTGTATTGTTAAAAAAACATTTGCTATCGCTGTTGAATGACATGAAAGCCTGGCACTTACACCACATAATTGTCATGCCACCTGATCTTAGATAAGCAGGTATGATGAGGAGAATGTCAAGGTAATCTGTTTTGTCTTGGTTTTTAATACACAAATGTTGAGCTGCTGTTGATTAATGCCTTTTTTTTTTTTTTTAAGAGAAATGGAATTCTCCAGGGATGACACTAGTTGTTAATTATTTTTCTGATGTATTAGTCAGAGTAAACAGAAAATTAATTGCAAATTTCAAAAATTGTGTATTCAATGCAGAAATAGCGATTTGCTGTTTGTAGATTTAATTGAATGTATTTCTTTTTGTCCTCCCAAATACAATATCAGCTTTAAAATTAAAGTAAAAAGCATGATTTTATTCTTACAGACGACTAGTATTTCCTTGTTGAAATTAATTCGAATTGCTTTGGTTTTGTGAGCCATCGAGAGAAAATAAATATATGGTAGTACATATACACGCCTAAACATACTCAAGATGCTTTGAAAATCCCAGATGTATCGAACATCTCAAACTTTTTTTTTTCACTGCTTTCTTTCGCAAAAAAAAGTTTGCATTTTTGAACCTCTCATCCCACTTACATCTGTCTTGTTCATTCACATTAAAAGTGGTTTGAGACCTGTTTTTAATGTTTTTGTAAATTGCTTTCTACAGAGGGATCTTCCAACTTTATTGTAATTTAAATAAGTGATAAAGTTCTGTTTTGCTTGTAAGCTATTTAAACAGATGTAGAAGTCAACCCAACACATACCACTGTTTGTATTTGATGAAATAAAGAAGTTTAAGATAGATTAAAATATTGACAGTGTTAAGTGGCTTTCTAATTGTTGCATTTAATACCAAGCTCTCCTTAGAATCAGTTTCAAGTGTACAATAGTATTATCTTTTATTTTCACAGCAATCCTTTCCAAAGAAGCTTCCAATGTCTCAGTCAGTGCCTCAAATTTATATCCAGGTTAAGGAATTTATTTATGCAAGCCTTAAATTTTCAGAGTCACTTCACCGCAGGTAAGCTTAAAGTATCAGGAATGTGACTATAAGTTAACCTATAACTTTCAGGTGACCTATAAATATATATTAAATTGAAAATATATTTTCCTGTGTGTTTGCTAGCTGTTCTTGTTTCATAACTTACGTATAATTTACATATACAATTCTTTATATTAAGCTATGATTCCCAATGCTATAGCATATATTTCATATGTGTATTTATATATTGTACACGATATGTATATGCCTGTACGCGTGAGGGTAGCTTGGCACGGTAGGCAGTCTAAAACACTGCTGAGGTTTTTTAAACAGTATTAACTAGTTTGAATAATCTAGAGATTTTACTTATTTAACAAAGCGTGTAAGATTTGAAAAATATACTTTGGTACTGACCATTTCAGAAATAATTGTGTAGCATACCTGATTACTTTGAACATTCTTTCACTTCTCAGTGCTTTGAGTTTCCTTAGCAAAGAGCTCTCCTACAACAAAACATGGTGTCTGCGTGCTCATTCCTCCTTCCATCCTACCTTTTTCTGATTGTAAACATCACAGTTGTCCAGTTTCCTTTCCTCTTGTGTCCTTCAAAAGCTTAGTTTTAATTACAAAAAATAACATTCATAGATCTGAAATCTGGAAGGTATTCATGGCTGGTCACCCACTTCTGCACTGTTAAAGATGTAAATGACTCGCTTTCACACATTCTTAATTGATACTGTTTATAATTTACACATACTAATGAGTGCATGTTGACCTCCTCAGTAACTCATTAAAACCCACAAATTAATCTCTCCGAACTTCTGTGTCAATAAACATGTCCAAAATATATTTTTAAAAAAAAAAAAAAAAAAGGTTTTGCTTCAGTGTTGAAATTCAGTTAATGGATAATTTGGTAAGTGAAAGGGGGGTTCTGTGTGTTAGAATGCAGAAGACTTGGAGCAACCAGAAATTAAATGCACATAGGGAATTCTTAACATGAAGTTCCCTTTGCAGGGAAAAAAAAAATAAAGTAAGTATTACTGTCAAAGCATTGTCATGTACGGCATAGTTATAAAAATAAACATTTTTTTTCAGCTCAACAGAAATAGATGATATGCTCAGAAAATCTACAAATTTGCTGCTTACAAGAACTCTAAGTAGTTGTTTACAGAACCTAATTAAAAAACCTCATATAGGTTTAACTGAGGTAAGTTTTAAGACACATACTCAAAACTGTGTGTTTTAATAACAATTAGTGCCAAAACTAGTCTTGTAGTTGTAGATATACCATGGTATTAAAATTTATGTAAGAGAAACAAGTAGTGTTTGCTTTACAATTGAGAATTTAAAGAGGTGAAAGATGAAGTATAAAAAAGCACCAATATATGTTACATAAATAACAACAGTACAGTGTTGGGTCTAGTTGGAAGCATATTTACACAGGGATGCCTTTTGAGAGAGAGATGACAATGAAAGAGTTCTGTCTGCTGTATGATAAACAGAGATTTACAAGAAATAAGCTAAAGACTCTTAATCCTTTGGTTGCATACAGAGCATGGTTTCTGTGTTCTGCTCTTGTCTGGCAATTAGTAGCACATTGTTGAATTTCTTTTTCTTCATATTAAAAAAAAAGTGGAGGGAGGGGGTAGAAAATCTCTCTCACATAGCAGTATAAAGTTTCAGAGTAAACCTACCAGATCAAGAAATCTAAAATCTCAAAAACTTTTTCTATAGTAATTGCAATTGAAATATTTTAGTAGGTTTGTGCATGTTGTTTCTTCATCAGGACTCTTGGTTTAATTTGTTTATTGGACAGAATAGGACAGGGTGAGACAGTGAATCGCTCTGAACATTCACTGCAGGTACGTGTAATGTCAGAAGACAGCAGGTACCTACTGGAACATGCTGAGAAGGACTTAGACTGTTGCCATTAGAGCAGTGTTATGTCATATGGAATGTTGTTTTTAAACTCCAACAACCTCTTGTATAGATGAAATTAAGAAGATGAGGAGGAGGAAAGAGCTCTGTAAATCATATATTGCCATGTTAGTAAGACAAGCCATACAATTTTTCTGAGATGTAGTTTTCTATGTTCTTGAGATTGGTACAGGAATATTGTAAAGGGTAGGAAAACAAGTTCACTAGTATTTTTGGAGGTGTTTCATTATCAAGGCAATATGTTTATGAGAAAAATGTTAAAAAGAGTCAACTTATTTTACCAAGCATTACATTAGTATTCACTGAAACAGACAGTATGCAGTGAGAATTAAGATATAATATACTTGTATTTCAGTTACTATGCATTATATACGTTGTCTAATTTGTGAACTGAATGCGAACGCAGGTCCTGCTTATAAAAACATTTATATCATGTACAAGCAGATTGTTACCATTGTTGGAGGGGGAAGGAGTTGACAACCTTATTTTTGAAATTCCCTAACTTCAGAATACATCACTCTGCACACAATATTGTGAAATTATTTTTTTTATAGCAGTAATTTTTAAAAAATTATTTTTGTGGTACAGATTAGTGATTTGCTTTTGGAAATATATTTTCCTTTATTTTGCCTTTTTTAATTCTAAAATATCGATTGGATTTATTTCACTGAGTAGGTGTCTGCAGTCTGCATTTTTAAAATGGCATCATTTTTATGTAAACTGTAGTATTACTCCTTAGTGGTATTTGAAAGCAAACTTGAAAACTAACAGATAATAGGTGGTAACCTGAAATACTGTAATTAATTTCTGGTAGCATTGTTGCTGAAAGAACTAACCATTTACAAAATCAAATGACAATGGGTGATACAAAAAGGATTTTTACAGGAATTTTTTTGTCTCTTGTAGCTTGTTCAAATCATCATAAACACAACACACCTGGAACAAGCCTGTAAATACCTTGAGGATTTTATATCTAATATTACAAATATTTCACAAGTGACTGTTCACACTGCAAGACTTTATGGACTTTCTACATTTAAGGTATGGTATATGTCATACATTATGTGACTATGTCTGAAAAGTTACAGTAAAATCACTGTAAATTATGCATTTAAAAAAAAAGGGGAATGAGGGCAAAGCTGCGCACTTTCTCATTTTTTACTCTAAAACAATTCTGAACTGTTAAGAATTCACTTGTAACACTGAGCAGATAAACACTGATTTTTATATTATTGGTATGATCTGAAATATGTCACTACGTGAGAAGCATCAATATTCCTTTTCAGATGCATCTTTTAAGTTACGAAATGACAAAGCTAAGCTTAACTACACCAGAAGCTTTCAATTGATTAAGCTCCTGTTTGTGTAACATCTCCTCTTTCTGACTGGAATTGAGCAAACCAGCTAATTTAATCTGAAATGTTTGTAGTATTTATTTGTTTTTATTCTGCAATAGAAGTATTTTATGATTTATTTTCAAATTGTGTAATTTAGTAATATAAAAGCAGTATTAAGAATGTGCTACAAAGCATAAATTATTCAATTATCTTTTTAGAATTAATATTTTATTTACATGTCCTTTACATACACAATAAGACTTGTTAAAATGATCACTGGGAACTTGACTGTTTCTAATGTATCACAACTGCTTATCTGCACAAGCTGTATTTTCTCTGACATTTTCCAGAAATGGCAGAAGTACTTAAGCTTATATCTCAAAAAATTAAAGTAACTCGTAGGTGATGCATACTCAGCGTAGACAATCGTAATTGCAACAGTTAGCATGGCAACATTTGTAAGCAGAGTATAAAATAATCCTAAAATGAACAATGTTGTAGTTTTCTTTCTATATATGGCTCCTAATCTCATTTGTAGGTGAAATTCTTCTAGTTGTTCTTGCATTTGTCTATACAAAAATTCTGAAGGATTTTGAAAAGAGGAAACTAAACCAAAAATACTAAGTGACTTGTATAGTCACATCTGATGTCCTTGGCAGAGCAAAAACCATACCCTCACCTGTGAAGTATTACTCAAAAGGCCTTAATTATTTTTCATTTGTAAGGCAGACACGTATTGTTAATGAGAAACCTGCATGTAAAAATGAAATTGCTGAAGACAACCTGTACACATAATGTCAGATAACTCAAGATCACTGAGATTTATCCCTAAAATAGTCAAAATTCTGATCCTTGCTCAGGCAGTTTTACGTCATGATGACCCTAGTAAGCTCTAAAACAAGATCCAACAGTGGACTAGCTATGCTGAGTGCAAAGATGGTTTGGTCTGAGGTCACTCAATAGCCCTACACCAGAAACCCTCCTGTGCTGTGGCACTGGGGACAGGTGTAGAGATGCTTAGAGATCCTTCATGGTCTGGTGGTGGCTGAGTGCCAGGTACTTCTTTCGAGCACCGGATAGTTGTGTACATTGAAGAAGTTTTGGTATTCACATACATAAAATATGTATATAAAATGAAATATAAAATTATTTCATTGACTGAGTCTGGCTCAGTAGCTTTTTTGGTTTAGAACAGAAGCAAACCTGTGCTTGGGGAGTGGTTTGGGGTTTTCTTTTTGTGGTAGGTTGACCCTGGCTGAACACAAGGTGCCTACCAAAGCTGCTCTGTCAGTCCGCTCCTCAGCTGGACAGAGGAGAGAAAATATGATGAAAGACTTGTGGGTCAAGATAAGGACAGGGAGAGATCATTCACCAGTTACCACCAGCAAAGCAGACTCACCTTGGGGAAAATTAATCAGAGAAGGGTAATAAATAAAACCAAATCTTAAAAAACACCTTCCCCTCACCCTTCCCTTCTTCACAGGCTCAACTTCACTCCCAATTTTCTCTACATCCTTCCCCCAAGCAGCGCAGAGACAGGGAATGGGGGTTGCGGTCAGTTCATCACATGTTGTCTCTGCCTCTACTTCTTCCTCAGGGGGAGGACTCCTCACACTCTTCCCCTGCTCCAGCATGGGGTCACTCCCATGGGAGACAGTCCTCCATGAACTTCTCCAACATGAGTCCTTCCCATGGGCTGCAGTTCTTCATGAACTGTTCCAGCATGGGTCCTTTCCACGGGGTGCGGTCCTTCAGGAACAGACTGCTCCAGTGTGGGTCCCCCACAGGATCAGAAACCAGCAAACCAGCTCCAGCATGGCCTCCTCTCTCCATGAGGCCACACGTCTTGCCAGGAGCCTACTCTAACACAGGCTTCCCATGGGGTCACAGCCTCCTTTGGACATCTGCCTGCTCTGGTGTGGGGTCCTCTATGGGCTGCAGGTGGATATCCGCTCCACCGTTAACCTCCATGGGCTGCAGGGGACAGCCTGCCTCACCATGGTCTTCACCACAGGCTGCAGGGGAATCTCAGCTCCAGCGCCTGGAGCACCTGCTCCTCCTTGTTCGTCGCTGACCTTGGTGTCTGCAGAGTTGTTTCTCTCACATATTCCCACTGCTCTCTCTGGCTGCAGTTGCTGTTGCGCAGCAACTTTTTTCCCCTTCTTAAATATGTTATCCCAGAGGCACTACTGCTGTCACTGGTGGGCTTGGACTTGGCCAGCGGTGGGTCCATCTTGGAGCTGGCTGGCATGGGCTCTGTTGGACATAGGGAAAGCTTCTAGCAGCCTCTCACAGAAGCCACCCCTGTAGCCTCCCTGCTACTGAAACTTTGCCACGCAAACTCAATACACTTTCTGAAGAAAACATTCCCACAGAAGAATAATCTCGTCTAGGTTACCTTGTGCCATTAATTCAGCCAGTGCATTGCCTTCTTAGTCACTTGAGGCTTCTATACAGAAATTTCTGAAGCAGAAACAAAACAAAACAAAAAGTCATCAGGGATTCCAAAGCAGCTGCAACTCGAACTTTAGGTATTTGGGTTTTTTTCAGTGTACACTGAAACAAAGGAGGGTCATTTCTTGTATTTATGGGATAAAGAGGACTAATCCTATTGAGACTAGTTCTGCTTTCTGTACATTTTTTCTCTTGATGCAATATGTAGTCTATCCTATTATAATATCCCCTCTGGCATATGTGTTAAAAGGTGGGTGAGGTGGAATAAGACATCATGATTGCAAGAGACTTTATACTTACAGTTGATTGCCAACAATTTTTCCATTAACTGTCATTTGTTTTACTAAGGATTTAATGAATAAGGCGAGACAGAAAGGTTCTGGCCTAGCAACTGTAGTTAGGTTACCATTGCCATAACAGTAGTTTTACTAATTTTGCCCTGTCCTTAAGATCTAGGCTGCCTAGTTTGCTTGTTGTGTACCGATAGTGCATGTGTGTCTCTGCATTGCATATCTACAGATATTTTTGTGTAAAGTCAATCCATAATCTTTTTAACATTCAAACAAAACACTTAATGCAGCCATAGTCTTTGATTTCATTAAGAGGTAAGATGTTCTTTATCCTTGAATTTAATTTAATAAATGCAGTTGAAAGTTTGTGTTCTATTTTGTGTTGATCGCTTATGGTCTAAGTTATGTTTAACTATCCTATAAACTATCTAAGTTCTATAGGAGGGAATACAGAATATTATATCTGCGTTTCGTGAGCTTAGTATCTATACACTTTGGAAAAATACAGAATGAATGCTGACAAACATGTAAGAATTTTTTTATGGCTGCTCTCCTGTCTCTTTCCCTGGAGAACTTGTTAGCACAACGTTCTCCACTTATAGTAAAAAATTCTTTTCTCGTTAATCCCTCTTTTTTTTTTTTCCTCTCTATTTTAATGAAAAACTGCTTGCAGTTCCCCAGCTGGGCCCTCACAAAGTTTGGTATGTTCTACTGTTATTAAATTCATCTCCTGGTGGCAAATCATGTCACCTCCATTCTTTCTGAGTAGTCAAAAATCTCTTTTTATTAGCAGCATTGATCACATTTACATTCCATGAGGTGGTCTTAGAAGTACATCTACACTGTCTTTTTTTAATAGGAGCCTTCAGACCTATTTCATGGCTGTTTTTCTCTTTTTATTTTTGTATATGAGATCTCATTTTAAGATGTCCTTCAAACTCTCCAGGCATTGTTTCACATGGGTGGAAATTTAAAAAAAAAAACCCAAACCAAAAGCAAACAAACAAACAAAACCCAAAAACCAAACACCAAAACTTGTTTCATTTTATCAGATTAAAAATTGTGTCACTTTTAATATTTATAGCCACATTTTCCAGCTTTGGATGACCATTCTTTTTGTTTGTTTAAATCAGCAGTCGCCCTAAGCATAAATGGGGAATCTTAGGGAATCGTACTTTGATATTTATACATGGCAGGGCCACCTGCTTTCTTGCTTCCTCCTGAAGTGCCTCACAGCCTGGGGCCTGACTGAAGACTAAATTTGGCATGCTCAGTGTGATGCCACCTTTAAGCTCAGATAATTTTGATTTTGTTTCTTTTTTCTTTCTGCCTTTCTTATTTACACCTTTCTGAAGTGCCATGTTTTTGGACTGCTTTCTCCCAGAGGAAACTAGCGATGGGAATTTCATCCACTTTTATGTTGCTCCAGTATATCCAGTCTATTTTTACTCTCTAAAAACCTTCAGCAACTGACCAGTTCACTTTAAATCAAGTGTCTTACTTGAATTATTTCTCAAGATCAATGAAGAAAGTTTTATGTTGAGCCCAAATTAGAAAATACTATTTATTGAGTATCTTTAAACTCCAGGCTGGAAAAAGCATGCCTTTCCAGGAAGATACACCTTATCAAGCATCTATACATAGATCCCATTGCATCTAAGAGGATGCCCCCTAAACAAATAAGGCAGATAGATGGCATTGTAAACTCACTTCACAGTAAATGCTAGACTTTACTTCTTTGCTGTTCCAAAAGGTAGAACCTGGGTGGTGGCAGAACAAAAAAGTAGGGGTGGGAGGAAGTAGGAGAGTCCTCTGAGTCATGGTATATGGTGATCAGGATATTTAAAGGAGGATGAAAAATGATGTGTATTCTTCAGATGTGCAGCTTTAAGACATTAATTACATAAAAATAATACGATTGCTGGACCTCTAGCCATAACAGATAAAATAATTAGGTTATTTTATTATTTTCTTTGTTAAAGAGGTCAAATAAACTTTGTGTCAGGGCTGATAAATTTGTAAGTCTGAATTAAAGTTGATTGTTTTGAAGAGACTAAAGTGAAGACTTTGTTTCCAAGTTCAAATTAATTTCATTTGTCTCTGAGAACTTAGATTATTCTGTAGGAATATTCTGTTCTAAACACTCTTACAGTATGCATTATGGGAGTATTTTAAGATCCACAGCCTCAGACTTATTGGAAGACAGAAGTTAAAATATTGATTTAAATAAAATATTTTTTGAATCTAAGAAAAACACAAGGCTTCACTTTTGTTGATGAACATAATTTTATCTGCATTCTAGTAATATTTTAGAATTCTGACACTTGCACACGATTTTTTTTCAGGATGCAAGGCATGCTGCAGAAGGAGAAATATACACAAAACTTAACCAAAAAATAGATGAATTTATTCAGATTGCTGATTATGATTGGACAATGTCTGAATCAGATGGAAGAGCCAGTGGATACTTAATGGACCTTATTAACTTTTTAAGAAGCACGTTTCAAGTTTTTACTCATTTACCTGTAAGTGTTCAAAATTAAGTTTAATTTCAAACTATTGGAGCATTATTTTATTTTAAAATAGGAAGATTTTGAAGATAGATGTGATTTTTTTAATTGTGCACATGCTGGCAGATGTATTTTTAAACTTTTTTCAGATGGGTTTTAGTATGTTGATGAAGCTTACCCATGGTAATACTTAGAAAATACTTTCAAATACTTTAGTAATATTGTTAACAGCTAATTTACAAATAGTGTAATAGCTCATGCAGTTTTCTAGAGCATCAGGTGGCCTTTTTAATTAACCATAATTGATTCCAACAATGCAGAATTGGTGCAAATCCTGCATTTGTACATAAGATTATGGAGGTCTTGGATTCTCCAAGGTTGTTTTTAGCAAAATAGTTTTGATCATGAGAAGTCATTTGATTCTAGTTAACTGAGCTTCACTGAAATGAATCCTTGTTCATATTCATATATATCTGGTGTTATTTTGTCCTCGGTAAAAGGGTACTGTTAACCTGTATTGTGTACAAATTTTTACATTCTGTTGTCTGATTTCCCCTTACTTTAAGGCAAAAAAGTCTATTTCTAGTTTCATTTATCATCATAATAGTTTATAGCTTTATAGGTCTGGAGTAACTTCCATAAGTCTTTCAAGCTACATCTGTTTTTCATCAGCTTGTCCTTGGTTGCTACTGTCACACTGATGTCCAAGTGCTTTACCCACATGCCATGCCTATAAAGAATAAGTCCTCAATGCATAGATTGTTTTGAGGCTCCAGACTGGAAGTAAAAGATAATTGCTTTATGTGCACAGCAAGGTGTTGAAGTTACTGGCATAGTGGGCTTATCTGGTCTTCCAAATCACATGTGAAGAGGCTGTGATTCCTCAGTCTCCTTTTTTTTTACTGACTCAAAGACATAACCCAGTCAAACTGTATCACGTAATACTGATGTGAATGTGACATGAGGCATGTGCTTCTGTGACAAATCAGTTGAGTGTTTTTTGATAAAGAATAGCAAGTTTGTTAGATAAATTCATTGTAACTTAATGTACAAAGCAGTGTGAACAAATGGCACTACTCCTCAATGGTCATATGCGTATAGCAGTTAAGGGATGTGCAACTTCTAGAGAAGGATGTACAGAAGTCCGTCATGCATGTATGTTGTGATTTAGCTGTTTGGAAATGAGCCACAGACAGTAATGTGTTAAGAGGGATGGAAAGAAGCAGCTGTGGCATTAGGACTTGAAAAGTGTGAAAGGAATAGAAATACGTGCCTGGGGGCACAAGTCAACCTTTGGAGAAAGCTAGTTCCTATGAAAAGGTTATTTGGTAATTTCAAAGTCTGGTCAGGTAACAGGCAGGATGCAGAACACATGGATGACTAGTCTGGGCTGGCAAGAGTGTTCTTGTAACTTTTGACTTACCATGTGTATCACTCCCTATTCTGGCTTGGCCAATTGTAGAAACATACAGTCCTATGAATGTTGTTGTGTGTGAGCTGTGGAGGTTATATGAAAGTGTGTATACAGTTTCATTACGGTTATTCTGGTTAGATTTGTAATAGTAAGTTATTTTCATTAAGAGAAAATTTATAGTAAAACCATTTTCAAAGATAAGTCCAGAACTAGGCTCCATAATTCATTAAAATAGTAAGTGCTTTGGAGTGCTAAAATAAGCTAGATTCTCATATGCCATATTTAAGATTTGTAATAGTTTTAGTATTCATTTTCATTAATGGATTATTCCATTAATGTCACAGTGTCATTTCCATAATAATTTTTGTATGGCTGGCAGAAACATTCCACTGCTCAGAATATTTTCTCAGAACCTTTTCTGTAATTTGAAATCAAAGAACAAAAGTCCTAGCCACTGGCCATAATTCTAGTAAGGAAAAGAGCCGAACAAGTAGAGGAATCTCTTCTCTTCCTACCTTAGCGTATCCCATCATGTTAGAGGGCATTGTGCTAGGGCTGGGGGCACTAGTAATCCACACTAGTTTTCTGTGGTCTTGTTCAAGGGTCACTGACTTTCTCTTTGATATTGTTTCAAACTCTAGTCTTCCTGTAGAAGTGTTATGATACATTCTTTAACAATTTTTTGTAGTGGTCGTTGAGTTCTTGTCGTTAGAGTCTTGTTTAAATTTAGCTCTGTGTGTAAGCTGTGTAAATGCACAGGGATGTGTCTCCTTTTATGCTTCCATGTGGGGCTATACTGAATTATTTCTGTACCAATGTAGGCAGAACTTTTTAAAAATACATCTTATGTTATGTATCTGTTTTATGCAATTTGTATTATTTTTATTGGAACATCAGAGATCTAAATCAGGTAGACCATGATCTCAATTTTACTGAACCTGCACACTTCATGGCACAACTTAGTTGGGGTCTGATATCTCTGTTGAATCACTGGAAATGTCTGTGTCTCTGAAGCTTTTTTTTTTTCTTTTACGTTTTACATCTCAGCTTTCTCCTCTGTATTTGTTTACTGTACTTAAGAAGTAGTTTTGGAAAAGAAAATAGCTTTTTTCTACCCTGCAGTTATATTACCCTTAGATTTATGTTAAAATTTATTAATGGGTCATGTTGCATTTAGATTCTTACTGTCCTGAGCCATTCTAAGTCTTGCTTGAACAAAATATTTTAATGACATACAGATAACTTCTGTAAACCAAGATGGTAAACATGGCATTTATTTTTTAACCCAAGTATTTTGGAATATATTATATTTTATCATGAAAACTTTCTGGAAAGGCATATCAACAGAAGCTTTGTCATTTAAAGTCTGCTACTTTGATATTTTGGCATACAGTTCCTTATTACAGAAAAACATTTTATTGCCGAATTAGTATTATTTAAATTATAATCTCTTTGTTATGCCTCAACAAAATATAAGTTCACAGGTTTAAAAAAAATAATTTAAGGAATTATGTAGGTGTAATTGTTCTTTTTGGAAGCTTTGCTTTACCTTTTATTGCTACCAATTTTTTATTCTTTTTTTTTTTTTTTGATGTTGACATCTTAATTTTTTTGTTTTGATTGCCTTACTGATTTCCTTCTCAGAATAACAACAATGACCATGCAGCTATGTCGGTAAGTAGATGCAAGAAGAAGAAAAAGCATGTGAACTGAAAAAACTATGAACTGCCTGCAGGCTTATTGCTTCAATTTTTAATTGTTTAATAAAAAGACCCTTCTGTTTTTCTGATGACTTGCTGTGTACCTTGTGTGGTTGCATGCAGGGACCAGGTTAATGACTAACATTGGGCTTTCATACACTGGGACAGCAGGAACCCTAAAAACCTTGCAGAAGGTTAGTGGGGTGTGCCTTGTGTCCCCAATGAGATAATTTAGAGGAAACTATGAGACCTTTTGGAAGAGAGGTCGGGTATCAAAATGCAGCTATGAGACATGCATACAGAATAAGTATAGAGTCACATAACAGAATAAAGGATCAGTGAAAGTTCTATCGTTCCTGGGGTCAAGGGAATGTGTGTGCTCAATTTAATTTTTAATTTTTTTTAAGAAGATGATGGATTGCATTTAAGAATTCTTCCAAGCCCTGATTATTTTCAGATAGTCACTTTTTGTATAAGGAGTTTATTTTGATTTGGCGTAAGCATTTCCGTGATAATGAAAGTGTTGAAATTAATATTATTCTTTTAAGAGTGGCTTCTGAATACTGAATTTCTGAACTTACTTTTACTAATTTTCTCTAATACTGTGGTTGAATCTTGTTCACTTGAGCAATGTACAGCAGCAAATGTGCACTCTGCAGTTCACTGTTTAAGTGAACAAATGTGTAAGGCACTTAGAGCACACAGTGTGGGAATAACCCCGTTCATTGCTACAGTCTGGAAAGCAATTGGCTGAGTAGTAGCTCGGTGGATCTGGAGAGAGGATCTAGCAGCGGGCTTACAAGTTGTTAGGAGCCTAGAGCACATGACTAACAAATGGAGGTTTAGGGAGGTGGATTATTTAAGCCGTTAAAGAGAAGGCTGGGGAGAGATCTAGTGGCAGCCTACAACCTCTTGAAGAACAGATACAAAGGTGATGGAGCCAAGCTCTTCTTGGTAGGACTGACAAATTAACATGTTGCTATGGTGACAAGTAGAAGCTTGGGAGATCAAGCTTTGACATTAGGGAAAAAGTTTGCATGAAGAGGGTAGTGCGGTGTTGGAGGAGGTTACCCAGAGAAGCTGTTGAAATCCCATCCTCAGTTGTTTTGAAGGCTCAGCCAGAAAAAAGGACAACGGACCTGAACTAGTGTTGGCAATAGTCCTCCTCCAAGTAGGAGGCTGGACTAGATGACATTGTTGGTTCATTCCAATGAACATTTCTATCATGTGAACACTTAGCCTCATATTAAACTGTCAAGCTAATAGGTGTCATGAGCACTAGGAATATTGAATATTTTGTGTAGAAATACTTCCTTTTAATGTTGAATAGGTGTCAGCATGCTCGTTATGTCATGATCAAGCACTAGCAGAATTTCCGAGATGCAGAGCACAGAGGCTGTATTGCTTTTGAAAGGTTAAAATTTGAGTCATGCAGTTTTTAATGGTTCCGTTTTCTAAAGTCATAAGAATGTAGTCTTTTGAGATTATTGCTGTTTTCAGGTTCTTTTACATCCCATTTTAAGTTCATACTGCAGTTTATAGTCCCATTAGATACTCTGAATCAAAAAGCAAATTAAAATGACATTATACTGCCATTAATCTCATGAAATCAATTGGATGGTCAAAGTTGTTATTAAGGACCTGCATTTTTTAGTTTTTATTTTGAACAGTTAAAGAAAAATCATACCTTTTACTTTCAGATCAGTTAATTTGAAATTATGGAGGGTGTATATATAAGTGTTTTTAATCTAAGTTTAGATTTAGCTGCAGTTTTATTCTAGATATGTGCTTTGTCAGTACAAAGTTAGCATTGGACAACTCTTTGGAAAAGAATGACTATTGAAAAGTAACAGTTACAAATTACTTTCAAGTAGGTATTTTTTATTACTTCAGTAGAATTTGGGGCAGACACTGGAAGTAAAATTGATTCTTTAAAATTCCATTAATGTTTTTTAGTATACTTGTATTTTGTCAATAGTTCAGAAGTTGGATTTTAGTCCTGGTGTTAAGTAATATAATGCTTTAGTTGTTATGACTGATAAAATCTGTATGTTTAGTATCTTTGCATTTTCAGAAAGCTTTTCATTATGTCATTTCATATTGTTAAATCAATTCTTCATTTATCTTCTTAGATTTAACAGATAAGTTTTATTATTTCCTTTTATGCTGAGGATGGCAGTTTGTGATATTTTATTGTTTCTGTGATTGGCAGCAAAAGCCTAATTTCACAGCTTGCAGTGAGGTTGAAGGGGTGGTGGTTTTCTGCAGCTATATTCAAAAACTGTCAATCAACAGCCTCCACAGGCTACTTAGAGAATGGGTTTTCTTACCCATTTCTCCAAATGCCGCTTCATGCTGTCTTTGATTGGCACAGCCTGGCAGGGAGGATGGATGAATCTGTCACTGGCTGGTTAATTGTGTTGCTGGTCTCAGCCTGACATCAGGTCTTTGACTCCTAAGTGGCTCAATACAAAACAAATTAGCAGATTGTAGTCATATTTCTCATTCTATATGGTTTGACTTTGTTGAATGCAGTCCATAAATCATATTGACTGACACCATAGTGAATGATGAAAGCTGCTTTTGAGACAGCTAGCATGGGTCTTAGCAGTATCGCAAAGGTGCCGTGGAAGGATGCATATGGCTGACCCTTTGGGAATTTCCTAGGAGCCAAACGTCTCTTTACTGCAATTGTTCCTAGGAGAAAAGCTTTTGGATCCTATAAAAAGGATTTAATATGTCAGCAGATTCTCTTTACAAGCTCCTTTGAAATATAAGAAGTTTGTCTAAGGGTTTTCTCTTTTTACAAACTTGTATTTCAGCAAAATGTGAAGGCTGGGTGAAAAAACAATTGCCTTTAACACTGTTAGCAGGTGTTTTTGCTTATAGAATAGGGTCCTTGTTTCTTAAACTTTACATTGGTTGAGTGGAAGAATAGGTTTTGTAGATAGCAGCAATTAGCATAGGCACAGGGGAGATAATAGTGGTGTCTCCACATGGGAGGCAACTGGAGCAAACGTGGGAAGCTTGCTGAATCTCTGCATGCTATTGAATATAGGTATTTAATTGCTCGATACAGTAACCATGGCCACCCCCCCAGAAAAAATAACAGTAATTAAAAAACCCCAAACTTACAGATAATAAACATTAAGAATGTTTTAAAACTAACTAAGATTTGTTTAATTCTGGAAAAGAAACGTCTTATTGTTATGTTCATGAATCCTTACATTTCCTCTTCAAAATGCATTATGAAAAAATGGTAAGGAACTGATTAATTGATGGGTGGTGGAAATTTGGAGAGAGATTTTTAACTAGACTTCATTTGTCAAACACAAATTTGAATTTCATTCTTTTCTGAATATCGTACATCCGGCATATTTTGAACTGGGAAGCACTGAATTTTGAAGAGGATAACAGCGAAGTTCACATTTCTCTCAGTTAAAATTCAGCATTTTGATTGATATACGTAGCTTTGTTTTTTCTCTAGATTTAATAAAATTGAGTGATTGTATTAAGTATGAACTGTGTATAGTAAACTTCTATTATTTATTGATATGTCATGTGAACAATAAGCCTGTAGTTCAAGTTACATAGTTGGAAATAGTTTAAATGTTAGGATGTTTCCATTTTATGAAATTTTAAAATAAACATTAAACATACACGTATTGATATTTACTTAAAGTCCAAGTGGCTTTTACCATGTCATTTCTATATTGTAACCATTATCTTGTGCTCCAGTACTATTGATATTTGCCAGATTGTAACAATTAACAACAGATGCTTGTTAGAAATATAAAATTCTTTTATTTAAAATAATAGAGGAGTATACATTGTTTGCATATAAAATAAATTGAGTGTTAAATTTTTTCTTGACAACCTATTAATCTGGTTGAACTTTTATTACATTATAGTGGCAGCATAAATAGGACATGGAGCTGATTTGATGGAGCAGTACATTAAACAGAGATGCACTAGTTGTTCCATTAAATCAAAATGACATTTCCATTAAGTATTTCAAACCTACTACACTGTAATTAAATGAACTGTGGCCCATTGATTCCCCTTTTCACCTCCTTTTTTCCTTCTTTTTTCCCCCTTTTTTCCTCTTTTCTTTTTTTCCATTCATATTGATATTATGCTGCTTGGGGAATAGAGCTGCATGTCTCCCAGTGTAATTACCGATGGGTTTGGGAGACTCTTAAGCATGCTGTTCTTGCATTGTTTCTTACATTCCTTGTTGTCAGTTCATCTATTTTGGTCAAAAATGTTATTTGCTTTTCTGAGATTTTCAATAAAGAAACTGACATCTCATTTTAGATATAGAGCTCCTAACAGTTCAAGGTGTCCTATTGCTAAAGCCATTTAATGTTTCAGTGTGACACGTGAGGAGAGTGACCACTTTCCATTGTATTGTCTACATTTTAATTACGTTTTAACAAAGAATGGATTTTTAAAGTACAAAATATTTAGGGCCAGATTTGTTTTCTGTTATATGTATACATGAAAATTCAATGATATGAGCAAGTTATCTGTTTAAAGACAAGATCTGGCTCTTCAGATGTTGGAGCAGAACTTTCCAGACTTTTTGTGACAGTGCACTGCTGTCTATCCTTATCATATTTCATTGCTTATATGTGTTTCTGTGAGTCAACAGTGAATTGATCAACCTGACTTTGCAGAAAACAGCTGGGGAACCATTGCTTTAGAGAATAGATGTCTTCACTTTACTGATGGATATAAGTAAAACTATAGTGGTGTGTGCTCCAGTAGGTGTATTAAGTAATTATGATTTCTTTCGTGTAAGCATGTTAATAGTTACCTTTGTTTCAATACGTATTGTAACATAGACGTCAATTGAAAAGCATGGTTTAGTAAGTACATTAAACTACAGAGATTCATATAATTGCATTTGAAAGCCAAGATGACTCTGCTCTAAAAGATTGCAGCACTGTGAATAAAATGGTGCCATCTGATCGGGTATCTGGTCTTAATTGGTTTTCTTAATTCTAAGGCAGAATTTCAATATCTTTCAATTTTTCTGTGCTAAATTTTTGATAATTTATCAAATTAATGTCTGATTTTGTGCTTTGTTTTTTGGTCTCATGTTTGGGAAATTATCTATCTCAATTACATATACATTGTAAACAGAAATGTTACTAACTAGACTGTGATTGGAAAATTATTTCTATTTCGTACAGCAGAGGGCTACATTTCATTTTGTAAGTAGTTGATTACTGACAGCGCTGATTTATTAGGCACCTGAAAAGATGATGGATAAGCACGAATATTTTAAATAATTTAGCAACAAGCTTTGAGATGGAATTCAAGCAATTAAAGTGCCAATAATTAGCACAAGCTGTTATGAGAAATGCCCCATCTGAAAGCAATGGTTTTCGTTTATATAAAGTTTGGGGATTTTTTACTCACTATTGTTAAAGATATGCAGCATGTTGATTTTTCATTACATTCTTGCTTTCATTCTGCTTGGGTAAAAAAAGTTAAATAAATCCACAAAGCTGTTCATATACTTCAGCAACTTATATTGTTATTATTTTGGAAATGTCCTTGTATTCTTGAAGTCTGTTTGATTTCTGGAAGAAATATCAATAATTGCTTTAACGTATATTTTATTTAGTTCCCTGTTTGATTTAATAGAAACAAAGCTAACAGGTCAAAGAAATAACAGCAAGTGGGATCTTTCTGCTTCTAATCTAAGCCCTGCATCTTTAAGACTTTGAGTGTATATTAAAGTCAAATCAGATAAGCAGTTCTTTAGTGACATATAATTTTTTCTGTCTTAAAACCTGTTGCTCTTTCTACTAGGGAAAAGTGGCCCAGACAGCTTGCATGTCAGCCTGCCAGCATCTTTCAACGTCCCTAATGCAGATGCTACTGGACAGTGAATTAAAGCAAATAAGCATGGGAGCAATTCAGCAGTTTAATTTAGATGTGATACAGTGTGAATGTGAGTAGATGTTCCAAAATTCCTATTTATCTCTCTTAACACTGCAAAAAAGTTCTTTAATGTAAGCCATATAGTGATCTTTTTCCGAAGTCTACTAAAGCTTTGTCTTTTTAAAAAAGAAATTATCATAGTACAGCTTCTTGTAAAAGTATTTATGAGTAAGTGTGTTAACATTTCTGGGAAATTTTTATGAAACTTCTTTTTTTTTAACTCAAGTATCTGATTGAAACGTACATCTGTTGTTACTGCTAATGGGCTCATAATCACTATATCCAGTAAAAAGACTATAGTCTAATATAAAATTGCCCAAAACCACTAGATAAATATTATGCTTTTATAGTTGAGGAAAAAAAAAAGGTCAAACGTCTGTGACATTTTCATTTTCCCTCTTGAGTTTATTTGTTATAATACAAATTTTAAATGTGCTGTTACATAGGTTTTCCTCCCACCTAGAACTACTACTGCTTTACTCACTGTGCAGAATAATAGCACTTATTTAGTGAATATCAGATGTTGTATTATTCTCACTATTTAAAATACGGCATCAGAATTATTTTACCAAACTGGTTCAATCCAGCACTGAAGGCAGGGTTAATTTCCTCATGTTACGCATGGAGTGCACAACTGAGGGTGAGCTGTTAGTCTGTATGAAGGAGGTTATTTCCATAACATCGTTGTCTTAGGAATGGGTTTTAGGTCTGGTTTTATAGTTGATGACTGAGATACAGTGAAAAGGCTCACTAATGTTTTTTTTCAGTGCATATTTTTAGATTCTTATGCTCTGTTTCTTCAAAGTATCTTTCCTCTTATGTGTTTGAAGCATGGATCTCAATAATTTTGGTGACAGCTGTAAAATGGGGCAGTTCTGCAATTCGTATCCTGAGGTTCTTAGTTTGGACACGTGAAAAAATTGATGACTACTCAATTAGCAGCCACATATGGGAAACTGGAAATTTGATTTCAAACAATTTGGTTAGCATCACAAAGGGTTCTTGTGGGAGTCCAGAGCCAGAGTTAAGGAGCATTTTTGACGTTTTAACCATACGCTTATCTTTCCTTCTTCTGCCTCATGTGTTACATTCCAGCTAAACTGTGTAACAGGTAGAGCCGACACCTTTCTGACAGTCCCTCATTATACAGCCATAAGACCTTTCAGTGTGTGGAATGAACTGACAGGATTATCAGGGTCCAAGTGAAAAAATATTTGTGATCATGACATTAAAATTTGTCTCATGATTGCACAACTTGGCCAAACAAATGATGGTTTGACTTTTCTTTTTCACTTTTAGTACCCTTGAAGTTGCAAATTTCATAGTGTTCTTTTCAGGCAGGTGGGTAGGGGTATGTGTATGTGCATTTGTGTAGTTTCCTAGATGTAAAAAAGGTCCCAGTTGTAAAAACAGAAATTCCTAAGTATTCATAATACTGACACCATAATCATTCATCTAGACAAGCTGAATTGGTGCACCCACTACACAGTCATCTGCCTTCCGAACAAATAGCATAATAGCGAAGAGAGCTTGCCCACTACCATATTTTTCTGTTTCCAATATTTAAAATATCATCTGTGAACAACACAGTACTTCACTAGTCTGTATAGATTAACCAATCACTGTTTCACTAAGGGATGTCTAGCAGTACAGGGGATGAAATGCATGCATTGCAGGTGACTTTCACAGTACGTACAGTATGTTCACAGCAAAATAATGAGAAGTCCCAATGAGGCCAGCTGTCATCTGGTCTCTGGGTTGTTTTCAGACCTTTTTCTTCTCATCCTTTGCCCTGTTAAGTACCATCCTAATTTCTGTTACCACTCTTTCTACCATCTTTGGTTGCTGCACAGTGGAAACTTCAATCAATGAAGAGATCTTAGTAGAGTTTTATTTACTCTAACATGATAACTTTTCATTATTTTAAGATTAAAATATAACCTTAAGACAACATGTTTTGTTATATGCAGCTGTTATGCTGAGCACATGGCATGGACAGGACATGGGAAACCTTGGGCCAAAGTGAGAAAGTTTCAGAAAAACTAGTAACTTAAAGACTGAAAAATGCATTATTTTTCACCATTGCGTAACTTCTAGCGTGGGCTGTACAGATGGAAATAGAATAGACTTTAATTCTTCCTTTCTACAAAGCTTTTAAAGGACGTTAGAAAAAATCTGTTTTTGCACAGAAACCCTTTGAGTAGTTTCAATACAATTATGGAAGCTTGTCAGAGTAGTATGTTGCAACAAATGACACCTTACAATCTGTGGAATAAGGGATTGACACAAGATTTTGCTCAGAGTGCTTTGCTGTTGTGGTTTCATTCATAAGGTCCATCACAGGCACATTCCAGGCCTCACTGTGATGCCTGTGATTTATGTTCTTGCTCATCACCCTCCCCCAGCTTTATTCTTTGACACTTTGGGATTAATGGATACGACAGTGACATTTCAATTAGTGCTTAGAGTGTGCGAATAATTCACAACTGTTGGGTAGTTTCCTACTGTATTGTGTACATAGATTTGACATTTTTCTTATAGACACAGTGGAGTATACTCATATGCATTTTGAACTAAGAAGTTATGTGAGATGTAGAAAGTTGTGAATATCTGAAGATACATTTTTTAAAATTCTTGGAAATATTTCAGAAATTTATTCTGATCTTTAAGATTGCATTTTTATTCTTTCTAATATGAACTGGAGGAGATCTAAATAAAAGCAGGAAAATGTGATTACTTGTCAGATTTTTTCTTTTCCATTAAAAAGCAAACAACAGTCCAATCAACAACCCAACAATCTGTTAATAAGCAGCAATATGTTAAAGTCAGGAAGTGCTGAAGTTCTTAGTCACAGCAAACAGGTAGAATGATAAGTGGCCTTCCAAGAAAGGAAGGTGGAAGAGAAGGAGGTGGTCTTGTGGTGAACTCTGGGATTTCATTATCCTGCACTGCATTTCTATGCAGAGTACCTAACTTTAAAAAGCACAGCAGAAAATCTGGAAGTATCTGATACTTTTGCTCAAGGATAGTAATTGTATTAGGTGGTCTTCTCTGATGATTTATTAAAAAAAAAAAAAAAGCAATCGTCTTCTTGCTCTGCCTCTAGTACATTTTTTTGTTTTCCTTCCAAACATTCCAAAAGCTTTCAGTTTGATTTCAGTTTTTCCTGTTTTAATTGAAGTATTTCTCCACTCTCTCTACATATTTTATAACTTAGAGCAGTGTTTTACCTCTGTATTTTAGACCATCCTTTCTCAGTGGTGATCTTCCACTAGGATGACTGGGATACTTACAACAGTATTCAGAAAAAGAGAATGTACTAGGTCCCATTGAATAAATCCCAAGGAATAGTCTTTTGCTTGAACATTGCATTTCAGTGCCCTGGGGAAGGGCAGCATTTGCTATTTCTTGAAGATGAAATTAGGTTGCTGTATCTCACTTTACGAGAAGCAAGGTGTACATAATAGAAAATGAGCTTTTCAGAGACACCATTCAGATCTAGAGACCTGACATTAGCTTTTTATTAAGGAATTAGAACTTGTCAGAAATTCTAGTTGCTGGAAGAGTTAAAGGTAATTTTTATCAGTTATGTGTTTTAACATAGCTGAATTGTGAGACAGGATTAATTGACAGAAGGATTGAGTGGGCATCCTTCTTCACCCAAACATGAATCTGTGCAAGGATGAAAAGGTTTTGGGTCCTGTCTATAAATAAGCATGGGTTAGTGGAGAATTAGTGCAAAGCAGGATGCAATATACCTTCCTAAACCAGCCCTACATAGGGCTTCCTGCCAGTCTGTTGTTTTTCACCCACTGCGTGGAGACCTGCAGTATCCAAGAGCAAGAGAGATCTTGACCCAAGTGCTCTCTGTTGAGCATATGCGAAGGTAATCTCCAGGTGGGCATGCCAGAAGCTGAGGAACCCAAATCCTGTTTTTCCTTGAAAAGGCACTATATTCTCCTCTGGAGGCCCCTCACTTTACCTGCCTCCTCTCCCATCTGGGAAGTCAAGTTAACTCACTTGAGACCATCCTTCATCTGCCGGTCGCATATGGCAACATGGGAGCGAGGGGAAGCAGCGAGATCTGGCTAGGGCTGGGGCCAGGGCTGGGGGCTGCTGCCCGGCCAGCTGGCAGCTCCCTCAGCGAGGCTCCCCTCCAGGCGTGTTTGAACAGCTGGAGCACCCAACAGGGCTGCAAAGTGCCTGACGGCTGCCAAGATAGTCACCTGATTCTGTGCTCTTCCTTTAAAAATACATTTGTAGCTTTGCCTGTGAATCAGTGCTATGAGGCTGACATAAAACTGTCCTAATTTAGCTTTTGATTGAAAGTTGGGACTCCCGATTTTTAATTTCTGCCACTGAGCAGCAAAACTATTTGTCAGGAATTAGGTACTGAACTCTCAGACCAACAGAGAGCTAAAACCATATGGGGTTGTGAGAGAATAAAATTGAGGGGCCTGTTAATAAATCTACAAGTGCGTAGAAATTCAGTACAATTTACAGTTAAAGATGTCTTACGTTCCATTTTAGCAGACACAGCCTTTTTCTTAAGATATCCGTAAACACATATATACATCAATTCACGTATATCCTGTATACCAAATGTAATGAAAAGATCAAAGCGAAGTATTCAAAAGAAAATGGGCTGAAGTAATCTTTACAGTATTTAAATTTACCATTCTCATGTATGTGTTACCTCCCAGCCTGTTTTTGTATTATTTACATACTGTTTTCATTAGTTCCCACCTCCTGTAAATTCCCAAACTGGCTGTTGTAGGAAGTATGTTGAGATTGTACGTATTATGGACACACATTGTGCCAAAGGTCCTGTTCTATATACACAGAAAAGGTTTACACAGTATCAGCAAGGTGCAGGGAAAGAAGATGTTAACAAAAGACTTGTGAATACCAGATTCATGTAATGCATATTTTCAGCCTGTTTTCCCAAAAACATTGAAGTTTTGGATTCAATCTGCCAAGCAGCTAGTTGGTTTGCCCCTGTATGTGATAGTTTAACGGTGATCTTTGCATTTTCACTCCCTCATATTATAAAATTCCTGACTGCTCTTATGCATGCTAAAACAACCAACCAGTCAGCCTCCTACCCCTCCAAATCCTCTTTAAGCCTAGAATGAATGTAAGGGGTGAATATTTTAAAAGATGTATATATGACAATGTTTCATTATTATCTGGAAAAGGACCCTTAGGACAAAGACATTAAGAATGTTAATCCTGTTCTTATAATATCTTCCTAAAATGCTGTGCAGTAGAAAATATTTAATTAGCTTTGTAAAATTGTTAGCAAAACTTAAAAGCCCTGAGCTGAGGGCAGAGGGGGAACTGTCTGGCTGTTACCATAAGTAGATTATCTTTTTGCCCTTTGAACTCATAAAATTGTAATAATTAAACAAATTCTACTGTAGTCACCTGTCAAAAATGACCCAAATGTGAGCATAAATGCTTGTGATATAATGAGTGTCCCTGGTGTTGTAAATGCATTTATAATATAAAATTGTAGTTAAAGAGAACAAAGCATATACAATAAGTAAATTTGGTACCTTGTGTGCTTCTAGTGCTATAGCTGCAATGGTAGTAGGTACTATGTAGAGAAACTATATCATACTGCATTATTTAATGCATTAGCATAAATTCCAAACTCTGTTAGCCTGATGAGCTGCAGAAAGGATGCAAATATTTGCCCTGTGGTAAGCAAAAGTATCCCACTATAGGAAGGTACCTCCCAAAGTATAAAGTTGCCAATAGCTAACTGAAAAGCTTTGCTGCAGGTCACACTTTTCAGTGATATTCACTCTTCAGTTCTGTAGCCATTCCTTTGCTGTAGAGCTTCCTTCTCCCAATGCTACCATTGTGAAGAGCCTGGTGGAGCTCAGATTCTAGTGGGAGAAGCTGGCCCCAGTGTACTGTGTATGAACAGAAAGTTATACAGATCAGATACAGGTGGGCGTTCTCTTTCAAGAACGGTACAGGTTCTCCTTCCTTGTTTAGGGGATGTAGAAAAGACCCTTTCTGACCATCACACTTGTCCGCATTATTAGTGTACTGCCATAGCTCACAACCCATGTATCTCTTGTTAGCTGTTTGCTATGGGGCATTGCGAAGAATTCCCTGAGGTAGTATAGTGTTCCCATTTTAAACACTATGTTTGGCTGACTACAGGGGCCAGGATCATAGGCCTGTCTGTCCCTGAAGAAAGGGTGGTCCCAGTGGCCATGAAACACCTGCAGAAGACAGCCATGGAGACACCCAGCCCTTTAGCCTGGGGTGTTCAGAAGGGTGCTTTCATAGGCCTGGAGATCTTTTGTTCTTCTGTGGGTTGGTGGTGGTACAGACTGTTTTCTCTTTGCTGCTTTGAAAGAGTTCATTATTAAGCAAACTCTATAAAATGCTGGGTTTAGGATATGCTTTTTCTACTCTGTTTTATCTTTCTTCTTTTTTATTTGAAAAGCGTCTTTGTGGTAGATTGAAACTCCCTGAAAACTGCCCTAGAAGGTTGGTGTTACTTACAAAGTAGGAAAATCAGGCAATTTAAAATTCAGACTTGAATACAGTAATCAGTGAGCATTTGCCAACTGTTACCAGTACTTGTCTGTGACATTAGTGTTCTCCTTACGGCGTTTGATTGCTATTTTTTTATTCCTTTAGTTGATGAAGAATCAAGTCATATTCCAGTTTTAATTAATTTTCCTATTGCATGACTGTCCATAAAAATTATTGCACTACTGTAATACAAGTAATAAATTCTGCCTCTACTGGTACAGCTGCTACTCTGATACTATATTCATCTAATACTAAGCTATTCTTAGATATTCTGACATGGTCTTAGTAGCTTCTTGTACCACTTGAGTAAGAATCTTTATTATTTTCATTTACAGTTGCATTCCATATAATAACTTTTAGACTTGTGAATAGTCTATCTGAATTCATTAGTCTCCTTTAAGTTGAAACCATACATTCAGAAATAAATTTTTGAGCCCATTTTTTTACCATCATGTTGGCTTGGACACCATTGTCTTTCTGGATGTTACTTTCACTTGATCATCCAAATTCTCTAACTAGCTGTTATTAAGGATTTCATATTACTTTTAAATGATAGTAGGAGTCCATGTGGCACAGTAGAGTTGAACACTGGATCTGGAAATTTTTTGGATACATGTGTTCTGTTTCTGCTACCATTGAATTGACCTGCTTCTCAAACTAGGAAAAAAATGTTACCTTTCACTGCCTCAGGTGATACCTCTCTAAAACTATTACAGTAATATCTACTTTGTTTTGTTAAGAGCTCTAACTGAAGAGCATAAGAAAAATTCTCTTAAGCTCTTTTGAAGTAAGATGTCTAACGAATGGGGATGTGAAGCAGTGGGTGTTTCTGGAAGTGTCTTTGTTACAAATGTGTGACTGGGATAAGAACAACAAGAAGCGTATTTATTTTCAAGTTTGACAATTATTGATCATTTCCTAATTTAAACAAAGAGCTGAGTTTTTTTCATTACCGTAAGTGTCACCGTTTTTTGCATTTTGAATATAGTTTTGCCTTCCAATTTTGACAGCGTATTTTTGGGTTCAAAGAGAGCAAAAGTTCATTATTGATAAGCTGGCTAAAAGGCGTGAACAGGCATTTCAGCTCTGCTCTGACTGTGGCATGTAGAGCTTTCCACCTGCCGCCTAAACATTAAACTAGCTCCCACCTTAGTGTTTGTCTTTTATTGCTGTTTGGCTAGAGGTGGGGTTCTTATAGCGCGGGTGCTGTAACAAAAGCAGATGCTTGAAAATATGTTGACAGCCATGGAATTGGTATTATTTCAAAATTCTTCAGTAATCATTCACCTGGGGCCAAGAAAAGATGTTGGCTTCTGTGGTTGTAGCATTACTACTGGGTTAGAATTTTAAGCAAAATTCCTAATACTCCTAAAGGTATTATTCTTTGGGATTATTGGAAAAATGATACGGAAGTTGTTTGTGGGTTTGTTTTTAACCACTGTGAGTTATTAGTTTAATCTATTTTTATCAAACTAGTTTCATTTTAATGCTACCTAGCATTTATATTGCATAAAACTTGATTTTCTGTTAGATTTTTTAAAAAATCTACATCAGTAATATTTTTAACCTTTCTTTGCAGTGTTTGCTAGTTCTGAGCCTGTGCCAGGATTCCAGGGAGACACCCTGCAGTTAGCTTTCATCGACCTCAGACAAGTAAGACACTAGTTGTTGGTTTTTATCCTACTAATTTCCCCTTTTGACCAATGCTGAAGTTATTAAATTCAAGAACCTTTCATGTTTTTGCATTCCCATGTAATTAGTTTTGAAAAGCGGTTGTTTGAAGTGTTATTAGTGGCACTATTCCCTGTAATTTAGCATAAAACTGCTTCTCCAACATGTTGTTAGGGGGCACTGTGCTACTGGTGGTACTGTTACATGGATATAAGATTGAATTTTGGTCCTGACAATTTTGTAAAGATCCTGTGATGCCTTTTTGCAACAGTGTGCATGTTGCCTTGGTGTGTGCTGGCCTGATTCCATTTTGAGCAATTGCTTCTGTCTATAAAACTGCTCCCTGGAGAGCAGAATCAGGAATGGTATTATTTAGCATTTCTTTTCCTTAATTTGTTACATAGAATTATTTTAAATGGTCAGAAAGTAGCTTTATTTCAACTGGCTGATCTTTATTCTATATCAAATTTAATTTGAAATGCCTTAATACTGGAAGCACTTTTCCACAGTTCTTGCCAAAAGGAAGGTGTTTTCCAGACTAAAATCTACTTATCTTAATTTCACGTAGTTGTTTCTATTCCCTGCTCTCTGTAAATTCTGACACTATATCCACCCATAGCAATTAATTTTCAAAAAAATTTCATACTTCAAGTAAGCTTTTTTAGAAAGGCTTTATTATTTCACAAAATTGCAAGTGTAAGTGTCATTTAACTAGTGAAATGAACTATTAACTGCACATGGAGGATCTTTAGCTTTCTGCAGATGTTGGTGATGTTTTTCAGCACCATTATGAGCCTGTCAAAGTCATCAGAAAAGAAGTGTAGAAAGAATTCCATACCAAATTATCTGTATAGTAAGAATATTTTTGCTTTTAACAGTTTAGTAGATTTTTCACAGCAAGATAATGAAAAGGCATTTCAGAAGGGAAAATTCCTGATGCAAAAGTATTCCAATTTCTCCTAACAGTTAGAAAGGACTTCATTAAAGTGTATTTTTAAATGAAAAAGTTAAAAGATAGAGTTATCTGTTACATTCTCACAGTTATATAACAATGAACAATAGCTACAATGGGATAAGTGTGGACTACGTGAGGAGGATATAAGATAGATTTGTTCATGTGATACGTGTACATTAGGAGTTCCAGAATTCGGTATGTAAAGATGTACTCTGCCAGACTTCAAATACCACAAGTCTTGCCTTGACTAGCAGCCTTCCTCTTTTGGATTCTTCTTTATTCTCCTTTTATTATCAATGTTAGAAGTGACTAAATGTCTTCCAATTTGTACTGTCAGTTTGGTTGAAAGGAAGGGATGTTGAGAGATTTTGGCACCATTTCTGTCATCCACCTAAGTGGTATAAATCCTTGCAGAGCCTATGTTTGTTTCAAGGGAAAACGTGATTTCCAGCTATGCAGGAGGGCAGGGTGTTTACGTACTTGCTACAGGAAATAAATAATATTTTTGTACGTTTTAACCACCAGCTGTCAAGCATGTCACATAAACAGGGATTATGTTGCTTATGGTAGCTCTCAGTTTATGTTAGCAACTTACATTTAGAATTTGTTGATGCGGTAGTGCTTTATAGAGGATGCTCTGTATGCCATGGGAATCTAATCAATTTCAGATACTTTATAAACAGCAAAAATCGGGGCAGGTCTCTTAGGTTGCAATTGGAGCTTGCAGATGTAGAATAGTTCTAGTATATTTGTTTTGTTTTTTACTATATTTTTGTATGCCTCACCAAAAGCATATAGGTATTGCAAGTAGACGTTAATAACACCACTTACCATTTAGTAAGGATTTGCAGTGTTTTCCCTCTCTTCCTTATTTGTGATCCATTTCTATCTTAATAGGGTGGATGACAGTTCATTTCAAGAATACTTAGAAAGGCAACAGAGCCTTTTTCAGAAAGTTCTTATAAAAGGTCATGCTTCTGTTTTTTAGTTTGAATTTGATACTTTTTCATGAATTGCAGGATATGAAAGATAAGGAAGTAGGTCCAGTGGTCAGGTTTTACCTGCCCACCCGGACTGTGCCCTGAGGTCAAACTCCTGATATTGGCTGTTTGGTACAGAGGAGCTGATGACAGGTAGGGGCTGATACAAGGGGGAAAGCTTGAACCGTATCAAAGCTAAAAGGCAGGAGATTTGGGACTCAGTGAGAGACTGCAGCTAAAAGATGGATCAGCAGGATTGCCCTCTTCTTAAAAAGCAGCTGACCTGCAAGGGAAAAGACTTTATCGTCCTGCCAATCACATGGTTGCTAATGGAAGCCAGTTATCTCAACAACAGCTCGCTCTCTGTTGTATTAGAGCAATGTGTAAGATTAATGAGGATTGGGCAGGAGAATACTGTAGCACATTTTACTGAAGAAGTAAAATCACTTACAAGGAGCCAGCTTGGAAGACAGGGAGGGAAGAGCTACACTTGGGTGATTACCATGGGGGGAGGAGCAGCTTTGAAAAGAATTGCCATAGGTATTTTTGTCCTAACAGTTCCTGATCTTCCGTCTTTCCCTGAAGACAATGTCTGGACAGCATGTTGTCCCCAGCAAGCCCACTTCTTTCCTTCTTCCTTCTACAGATGTGGAAGAGCAAACAGAAAGAGACACAGTTGGCAAGAGAAAGAGTTGCTTCTAAAAAGAGAACAGTGGTTAGTAGCAGGGAGCTCTAAGAGGCCAGGAATCATGAAGGGGCAGACACTTACCAGTGTCTCCTTTGATAAGCCACCTCTTTCTCCTTATACCATCCCCTCTTATGGTCTTGTCATACTTAATATGCTCCTTAAAGATCTTAGTAATCTGTAGAAACACTAGTCAATAAAGATTTTTGTGCTATTCCCATAACCATAGTATCTCAGCATCTTACAGAGGTAACTTGGTGTTGTTGGCTAATCACACATAGTGCATTTGTTCTCTATTCTGTTTTCTTCTGCCAGAAGGAAGACTTTTACATGCATAGATGACTTTCTGATTTTTATGTTTTGGCAGTGCTCTGCTATATATGTTTGGTAGACAAGACAGAAAGTAACTTTCGGCAGAGGGGGCACAATTTCTGAAGATCTTAAAAGCTTATATCTCACATGGAGTAATCTTAAAAAAAAAAAAAAAATTAATCCAGGATAATTTCATGTTTGGACAGTCTTTTTTATGTGAGTGGTTTACTTCAAATGGAAGAGTCCTTTTTACTTGCTTCATGCTGACTGGTAGGTAATGAGCATAGTCAAAAACATACTTGGCTTCTGCATCACTGGAAATCTTTGCATCTATAGCAGCCAATGGGCTGTTTTCCAAGGATATATGTACCAATGTAGTTTCATGCCTGGGCTGATAAGAGAGGATTGTGCTTCAGACCCAGGAAGATGGGCAGTGGCTGTAGAACTGCCGAATAACACACAGCATTTTCTTAGAGAGATACCTGAAGTTTACTGCAGGGAGAACACCAGTATACAATTCCCCATACTAATAGAGAATCACATGGCCATGATCATCTAGAAACTTGCAGCTCCTAAAGCAGCAAGCAGCTGCTAAGAAAATCGGGATAGGTACATGGTTCTGTACAGCTGCAGTAATTGTGTCGTGCCTCATGTCACTTGTCTTAGTGTATGACCTGAGGTCATACCTACATGCACCCTTTCACCCCACTTATTTAAAGCCACTGAGGGGCAGGCCAGCTCAGCAAGGCGATTATCAAAGTGGCATGTGCTGCTTTAAAGAGACTGGTCGCTGGCATCTCGTGAAGATGACCCAGCTCTCCTGCAACGTGCATCGCGCTCTGAAGATAATCTCTTGCTACTGTCTGTGTAGGGAGCCTGGGTAAATAGTGCAGTGGCCCAGAGTGAGGTGGAATGAACTTTAGGGATTTTGCTACCAATTCAGATCCTAGGTCAATTGGAATTAACCTTCAAAAGTAAACAGGTCTTAGTTTGTCCTACTTGAATTAGTCTCTGAGGAAGCTCAGCCTCTGACATGAATAAGTTTTGTCCTGGTTATGATGTGTTCTTTAGTACCTAAAGGTTAGGGTTACAGTTCTGGAATGTGAGGCAGTTTCTTGGATGTCCTGGACACTTAAATGCTGTGAGGAAAAGGCCTGAATCTTACAACTTGTGCATTATCCCTTGGAGAGCCAGTGTAGTGGACAGGAACGATAACCTTGTAGTAGCCTGCGAGGTCAACAGTTGGTGTCCTAGGGCAAATTTCCTGATTCTTAACCAACTGGGTGGTAACAAATGCCTATTCATGAAATCAAATCATTGGCTTCAGAGTTATAACCTAAGCTGCAAATGTAGCTTGACTTTTTTCACTTTAGACTTCACAAGTTGTTTCTAGTGCTTCTTTCTGCCATGAGCACTACTTCAGTTTCAAACAGGCCTTCTTCCTCTACTGTCTGATCTCAGACAAGTACTCGGCTAGCTTGATGATTGTGGAATTTCCTTTTTTTGCCAGGGGTGAGGAGAACTGTGTCTCATCTGTGTTCTTTTGGCACTTAAGTACATGTTGTTAATACCCTCCAGTTGCTGTCAGTGCTGGTCCTGCACCAGGGGCAGTTGTCTCAAATGAACATAATCATATGTGGTTGGTAACCCCAGAGTTAAGCAAGCACTGTACCAGTATCTCCACCCACATGGTAACACGTAGTTTACAGTCTGATAGTGATGTGTCCCAGTCTGTGAGACCGAGGGCTGTAAATTACAAGGTCCGTAAATTCTGCATAGGTGTGGCAGAAAACTCTTGAAGATTTTCAGCTATTTCTGTTAACATTTTGCTAACATTAGAGATAAATTAGACATAAAGTCATAATGCAATCAATGTGATTAATATACAGAATAATGTACCATGGAAACGTTAGAAGATACATTTCTGTCATACATTTTGATTAGGATGTGTGTAAATAAGCATGTGGATAAGCACTTCTGTGAGCTCAAGTTATTGTTAATACACAATATGTATCCCTTCTAAAAATCGATACCCGATATTTAAAAGTATAATACATTTTCTTCTGATTCCAAAGCTTAATGAAAATTGCATTGATAGTTTCTTGTGTTGCTTGTCCATTTACTTTGTAATGCATTTTCTGGTGTATTGTTGGTGAGAAATATTGCTAACCTTCTGAACTGTAGTGTTGCATGCAACAGATGTAAATTTATTTGAAGGAGAAAATTCTTACTAGTACTTGGTATAGTCCTCCTCTTTCTCCTTTGCTTCTCATTCATCACAGAGAGATGATACTGTCCTCCTGATAAACTCAGAAGTAACTCATTGTAGGTAGGAACTGTGTAACAGATCGCTGGGCTTCAATTCCAGCCACAGGATTGTCTGCCACTAAATGCATGCTGACAGCTCAGTCTTCCCCACTGTTTTGTTTGCAGTGTTTAATTTGAATTCTTTTCCTGTGGTAGTAACTGATTTCAGCTCCGGCTTGTCTCTGATTCCCCCAATGTGAAGCATACTGAAGCTCTCACCATCTGTGTTCCCTGTGGAGAACACTTTTGAGCCCTTCAGTAGACCTCAGGGAGTAAGTTGCGGCCTGTTGCCAAACCTATCCACCATGACTCTTGGAGGGCAAGGGTTCTAGCGGTGTGCTGTGGCTTCCTTCACAGGCTGCCAGCCCACACAATGCCTAGGCTTTGAAATTAGTAGGGTACACCCACCCCTGGCCTCTACTCCACAGAAGAGTTTTGACCCGAAAAAACATCAGGATTTTCCAAGAGGGAGAGATCCCTAACAGCATGTTTAGGAGTAAGTCTTAAAAACTTCAGAGTTTAAAGATAAAAGTAAGCTTCTCTTTCATAAGGCAACAGTTCGAATTTTTAATTAGCAAGTAGTATAGAATATTTCATCTTTCGCTTCCTGAGGGAAATGGTTGTTGAGGCTTTCATCTTCACAGAGCCTCTTTCACAATGCTTCCTGATCCCTTTCCCGCCCCCCATGCACTCCCCAGCTTCTCTGAACAAGCAGAGGAGCACGTTACATCTGTAACATGAAGCCCAGCCTCAGGGTGCTGTGTAATGGGATTTGTGCTTCTCTAATTTTCAGTGCAATGCTGCTTATTCAGCTAAAGAAAGGAGCTCAGATTTCAGACAGCAGCGAAACAGGAGTTGCACCTCTTTGGATTTCAGACCATAGATCCTCGCTTTGCTGGGGCAGGAAGCAATGCTCTTGCTGGCCTTCCCCTTCTCCATAAATTGACTCTGCACTAAAGCAGAAGGAGGGCTTGAGGCACACTCTGAGCAGAACAGGGACACTTCAAGGCTCAATATCTCATGTATTTGTATCATACAGGGGCAGCATGCATATGCATGCCTGTTTCCAAAATGACACTGTTATTTGAGTATGACTGCATGCTAAATGTGTGTTACCGACTTGCAGGGGACGCACAATGTCTTTTCAGAGTATTGTATTCTTACAAGTAAATGTGAATTCTTCGTACGAACATGACAATTTGTTTGTAAGCACTTCTGCTCCCCAATGGAAGCTCTTACTTTTGATTTCTCCTTTTCAACTAGATTCTGTGAAGCCTGTAGGTAATTACAGTAGGCTCAGATCACAACTTGTGTGTATAGATGTTTGCGAGGAAGATCTCAATCGATGTTCTGTACACAGAAACAAGCCAACTCGTTAGTTGGGTGGGGTTTATACTTGTCAGCTGGTAAGAATTAGGAAGCTTTGGAAACAAATGCACAGAAATTAGCAGCAGGGGGTCAAAACCAAGCATGGCTTTGGATACACTAGCTTGATAAGGATTTGCAGAATAAAAACAGGATGGCAAGTCAGTCATTTACCAGCAGTAGGTATTCTTACCCTGTTACTGCCAGGAACTAAGAGCACATGTGCCAGGTATTAGGTGTATATGTGTTCTTTGGGACATTAAATCATTCACGGAATTCAGTGTAAAACAGATTATATTCAGTTCAGCATCTGAATGCCCCTTTTTCGGCAGAGAAATGCAGATAACATCCTGATAGCATACCAAGTTTTTGCTCTAGATCCTGGCTTACTAACAATGAGGGGGCATACCTAAAACCAGGTTTTAAAAACTTAGTGTACAAATGCTGTTACATCACTTCAGTAGCCCTATTAATACCTTACTTAACTAAAATGATATACATATGGCCATTTAACTACAAGATATGCTACTCCATTTATGGCAAAAACTATACCAGTTTCTCCAAAGGAAAGTATAGTATAGATTGTGCACAAAAGAATATGTGGTGAGAGGTATAATGCTTAAACTGAATGTCATCTGCTAATTGATTGTAAAGAATGCTGTAGGTACCTAAACCATGGAAGTTATCAAAAATAAGAAAAATAATTTTCTTGTTGTTTCTTTACACTAGTTCATTTAAGGGATACAATTCTCTTAGATCTCCACTTGCCGAACCAGATATGTGCAAGAATTAGATGAGCTGACAAGAAATTTGTAGTGTGTATTTAGAAAATGACAGAACTCATGAAGCACCGGCTCAGCTTGACTTAGAGACCTGCAGATAACAGCCTTAGCATAGAACATAAGCCTTAGTTGAACAAGAGGGGTTTTTTTTATTGTTGTTAGGTGAATTTATAGCTTTTGGAACTGAGACAGGAAATGGCATTTATTGATCTCTTTTGTCATGTGCAAGTGAAACACTTGACTTAGAGCAGTGCAGGGGATTTCCAGCTTCTAAATACTACCATCATAGAAATTACTAAAAGTTTCACTGGAGACATTGATCAAAGCAGATATTACAAAAAAAAAAAAAAAAAGTAAGCAAAAGCTGCTGTCAAGACTATTTAGGTGGACATACATGAATCCCTATCTGAATACTACCAACCGTCACATTTAATCAGCTTTCGGCTCTTCTTAGTCATCAGTACTTTCACAAGACAACGTTTAGAAATAGTTAATCGATGCATTCAAAATCTGCAGAGCTGTTGTTATGATGAAAACTTCATATCTCTGGAAAACCTTTCTGTTCAAGAAAGTGCATCCTGTAGTTACAGAGGAATTCCCTGTAAGATCATGACGTAAATGGCACTAAAACTGTATCCTTGGTAGTTGAAGTGCATATACTGGTTATACCCTGTCCATAATGCCAGGCTTTGGTTTTCGTGGACAAGATACTAAATTTCTTCAATAACTGGCATGCTACATGTCTGGGAAACTATTAATAAAGCAGTCATTTCCAAGGACATTATAAGAGAAAGCACAAAATAAGCCTTATCTGGAGAAGGTTCCTATTCTTTTGTGGAAGGAGTTGTTGGTAGAAAGGTTTCAGAAGGTTCATTTTCAGATGATTTCTCAATTAACAAATCTCCTGCTTGAATTTGAAGAAATTGATCCATGTGCCTATTATATTTGTAAACTCGTACTTAACCTTTCTTTGTGTCACTGATAAACATCACATTCAATGGAAGTTATTCAGTGGAATGAAGTTTTTCTCTAGTTTTCTTCTGCTAGCAGTTTTGCTCCCCATCTGATCCTTGCCTTTATCTTTGTCATGTAAGAAATGATGTAAATGCAAGGAAGGAAGATTTGAGTGCGTGACTTTCCTGAAGTTTGTGAATACATTATATCAAGCTGTTGTCTTCCTGCTGACAGCCAGTTGCTGCAGGATCTCTACCATTGTGTCTGGGCGCTTCTTTAGCCCTGAGCTGATGGATGGAGTTCAATTTTGGAGCCCCCAGCTCCACAGGACTTCCTCTGAATCCCATGGGTGGTATGTGGTTCCTATGAGTAATGAATGAGCATTGTTAATTGAACAACACAAGAGAAGAAAATTATTGTTTTCCTTCAAGTTACTTGTTATTTGTATTCTCTTAACATCTATGAGTCCTAGTCTCCCATCAGGAAGCCATGGGACTGGTAGCTGCATTAGCATATTCAGCAATTTGTGGCCCAAAATTGCTTACATCCTCTAGCCTTAACTAAGCTGTTGATATCAGTGATATGTAGTATATATTGAGCAACACCACTAACCCCCTTAACCCTACAGATTTGCCTTCAATATTTTTTCGGTTGCATCAGTTGACATACTTAGGTTCCATTCCTTCTCTAAATTGTCTGTCAGTCACAGGCAGCAGGCAGAATATCCCATTTTTTTCCTTTTGCTAGTTTCTTCTGTGAAAAAGAAAGTTAGTGTGTCTCTTCTTTGGAAGTCACTATAGGGCAAATGTAAAATCCGGTAAAATCAAAGGCATCTTTTACAACAAGTTCTGTGCTTCAGAACAGTAACAACATAAGGAAGGAATTGCATAGACATAGGATGGACTTATTTAAGTGAAATGTAGTTAATGAATGTTTATTCATTTGGATCATAGTGTCTTAGAAAAAAAGGTCATATCTTCAAAACTGTTTGTACAATATGTACCATAATGTGACACTGATCTTCAGCTGGGTTTTTTAACACTCAGGAATACAAATAAAAAAATATTATTCTGATGATCTGACTGCATCCAGTCAGTCAGTGAAATCTGGGAGATGAAACCCTTGTATTTTCTTTCTGTTAGTAGAAAGATACTAATAGGTGGCAAAAAAAAAAAAGATTGAATTTCATACTGTTATGTAAATAACTGGTTTCTGAATGAAGTGAACTAATTGTACTATAAGCAGTATGACTGAACCAGCATGTTCGTAGGCACAGTTTTATATCATACTGGCTTATACCATGTTAACATATGTGTCTCTTACAGGTGTGTCAGGTTTGGAGCAATTTGTCATCTTACGAGCTGCAATTTTTTAAAGAATATTGAAATAACAAATAAAGTTTACATAGAAGATTCACATATAAGTTATGTTTTAGATCCTAAAGAGGTTCTCTTGGAGAGGATTTTCCCTGGAGCATTAGTAGCAAAGGGGCAGCGCAACTTAGAAGACCCTACAATCATAGAGAGAGTGATGATGGGAGAAAAAAGAGTGAATATGAACAGAATTGCAAAGAAATTTAAAAAAAAAAAAAAGGTCAAAAGATGAGTAGATGAAAGCAGTAGATGATGGGGAAAAAAGAAGAACTTAAAGATATGGGATAAAGGACAACAAAAAAGAAAAAGTCAGTCCCTGTCTATAAATGTACTTTATTGTTTTTATCCCTTTCTTTCTACGTTTATCATTTTCTGTGATTTTTGCTGACACCCATTAAGAACATTTCTTTTTTAAACAGCAGAAGTTTGAAGAGACGTTTTTACCCAAAGAAAAGAAAGGACTTTCAGTACACAGTTAATGGTATTTAAAGTCCATGAAGCCATCAGGTTGCCTTATTCCCAGGAGAACGCAAGCTTTCCCGGTTTCGGTGGCATGCCTCCAGGAAATCGTTCCAGGACACACAATTAGCCCACGCTCTTCCAGAGTGCACAGTGTAACATGATGCAGTTAAACCAGAAGACAGTTTTCATCTTTTGACCCTGTGTCAAGCATGTCAGTTGAGTAGCTTACCTGAGATCTGTAAGAGAACATAGGCCATCAGATGTTTTCCCATAGAAAAGAATATGCAGTAGACACACATACACACAAAAAAAGCAACTTTAAAACCTGACTTATTTTCGAAGTAACAGAAAAAGTGCTTAGCCAGCTTTTGCAAGTGGCACAGCTCAGTGCATTCAGATTCTCCTTTCTTTTTGCCGGTCTAAATTTCAAATAAAAATCTTTGCCCTTGCTTAGGATGTTTGAGAAGGACATTAAAAGTGGCTCTTTCATTTTAAGCACTAACAAGATATTGAGCCCTGTGAAAGTATAGATTTGATGATTTCATTGACATGCACATCCAAATGGTAGTTTTGGGAATGGTAATATGTTCAGCATAATGTGTAAATCTTGCATCCACTGACATAGTGGATAATTTAAACAGTTCACAGTGAAACAGAATAATGTTGAATAATTCCTAGACAGAAATACATGGATAACCAGGGGTGTGTGTGGGGAACCTGCGTAACTGGTAGGTTGAAAAGGCACAAGCTGAAAACTCAAATGACAGTGTAAAACAGTCCCCATAGCTTAATTAAATAAAACCAATAATGCGATTTAAACTTCTTTGAGTTAAAATTACTTTAATAAGGGTGTTAATTACTAGAGGATTAACACTGCTTACATGTGATAATAGATGTGGTCAGTCAATAAAGGGTGAGAATAATGTTCGTTTAAGAAGCAAAAGAATCTGGCACAGGATTACTCACCAGAAAGGGATAACATTTCAAAGTGGCAAGTAAAATCAGGGGAAGAAGTTTTCAAATTGCAAGAGGCATTAGAACCTGAATCGTGCCATCATTACTCAGCAAAAGTTTCATGTAGATTGGAATCTATTGGAGTTAAGATATGAAGAGTAATTATTACAAATTACGTATTACATATTTTGGAATTTTTCTCTCTTCCAGAGCAATTGTAAAAATAATTTTTCAGATGAAACATTTGAAAAAAATACTATCATCTGAGAGGTAATGAGAAAAGGCATATTGTAATGAAGACAAATTCTAAGAAGAATAATTTCTTGAAGATGTGTTTCTTTGTAAAGAATTAATAGTGGACTATTGACATTAAGCAGACGGGGTTTTTCCTAAAATGTTTGCAAACATAGCAGCAGGAGAAGGAAGATCTTTTGCGAAAAGCCAACAAAAACAAATTCTGAGTTATCTGAGTTTCTTGTTACTTCAGCTTACTGGGCTCAGAAGCCTTTGCTAAACCAAGTTATCTAGACAAGAAAAACAAAAACAAGTACCAGGATTTTATATGGGCTGTAGTATTTGCTAAGATGTTTTTAGAGTCATTTGATAGATATCATTGTGGAAGTATACACCTTGTAGTAGCTGAAGAAGAAAGTGAAGGTTGTCCAGGAAAGAATATGAAACTTTTGTCTAGTGATTTTGGCTTTGCTTTTAACTTGTCTATATTTACATTCCTGAGCTACTGATTGTGGAATTCCTTGTCCAGTGGTTCCCAGGTCTAGTATAGCTTTCCCTAAGGGATGTAACTTCATCTGCTATGAAGGGTGGTTACGCAGCCATACCCTGAATGCACTACTTTGGAAGAAATAACTATCTGTTTACAGTAAACTCATGATGAGCACATCTGTGTTTTTGTCTTATGGATTGCATTGGATTTTTGTTTCTGGATACAAACAAAATGATGCTGGTTACCAGCCTATTATGTCTTAGATTTCAATGGCTTTCCGCATAGTCTAACTCGGCACTCAAGATCAGCTGAGATACTTTACTGAACAGTTGCTGTATTTTTATCTGCTTCCTGCAGAGGCTTTTCAGAGAGATGCCTTGTATATAAAATGCTGAGGGCTTTGATGGCCATGTAAGAGAAGAATCAGAAGCACTGAGACTGATTTTTTTGTTGTTGTTTTAGATCTGCAGCTTTTTGAGAACCACAACAATCTTAAAAATAAACCAAACCAAAAAGTTTTAAATTAAAAAATAATTAGACTGTTTTATTGAAACAAACTATTTTCCCCTACTTGCTGTTAGAACCCCAGATTACCTCAGTGGAGATGATGTGTTTCATAGTGCACACTAGACATCACTGACCTTGGTGGAGACCAAATGCTGCAGATTCAAGAGATGCTCATAAACCTTACAGACCTGACGTGTATCCTCCTGTTAGGTTGGAAGCCTCATTCTCTCTAACAATGTCATTTCAGTACTTTTCTTAGATGTAATTTGCTCTGGTGTTTTGGTCCAAGTCAGAATATGACAAGAAATAACTGGAAAGCTAGGAAAAAGAAATACCCTGTTCTACCACTGAATCGCTAATTCCCAGTGGCCAGGTTGGCGGCTTCCCGAGTCAGTGCTGAGTTGCAGCTTCACACAAAGAGCTGAAGTGGCTTGTCTTTGCCTCCTCTGTGAGTGCAAGCCTGTGGAGCTGTGCCATGCTTACTTGTCTTCCTGTAGGCATCAGTGTACATTCACATGCCAGGACTGGGTATCTAAAACTCCTTTCCTCAAGCCTAGAAGTATTCCAACTGAAACTTAAACTTGAAGTTGTAATTATACTAGGGCAGACAGTTATGAATGTTTAGTTCCAGGGTACAGCAGCCTGACTTCATAGATTAGATGTGCGTGCATACAAGGACAGTTTGGATTAATTTATTCAAAACAGCATTTGTCAGAGAATGACTGTTCATGGTATAGTATATATACAGACCTCTGGTGAGACTGAAAGCATCTAGAGTTAGTCACATGGCTACTGCTAAATTTTAAATATGACAAATGAGACAAGAGTGTTCAATTCCAGAACATACTGTGAAAGTCAAAGTGGCCTTGTATTGTGTTTAAATTTTATTCCAGTTACACCAAGTTAGATGGTTTTTAATTAGTTCCACCTTCTCTAAACCAGAGAAGGTGGTTAGATCTCATTTTAACATTAGATTTTGAAATTTTTGAATACATCTTTTCAGTGAAACACCTCAAATGGATTTTTACAGGAAGGATTTATACAAATGATACAGTTTTAATCCCCAACAAACATGCTTTAAGGTACACTGCCACATCACATGCCATTTAGGGCATTATTTTGTAGACAAACAAATACTTTAAAGCCAGCATCTCACAAACCTCGTGCAGTTGAAAAAAACCTACTTATAGAAAATATATTTAAACTTAACTGTAAAAAATACCTCTTCAGTTAATAATGGTTTGGGTAAATGTCAATGTTTCAAGTGCTACTTGCAAGTCTGTGTTTAAAAGAGAAAAAAGCAATGTCAAATGAAAATGACAGCTTAAATTTAACTGTGCTGTATTAAATGCTTCATAATTTTAAAAACTGAAATTGTATTTTCTAAGTCTTGTTCAGGCTAGGGATGAATGTCCTGTTTGGGGGGGGCTGCACGAGTCACCCCTGCATGCTGTTTGAGCGTGTACGCCTCTGCGTCACAAGCTCCAAAACAAAAAAAATGGTGAATGACCTGACCATTGCATAATACACAATTTTTAATCCACACAAATTTTACCATTGACATAGTTTTATGCTTTGTCTAAAGGGACTTCATGTACGGGCTAACGGGCTTGACAGGAGCAATTTGGCCCGAGCCCGTGCCCTCTGGAGCCTGACTGTCTGCCAGGCTCCTGCTTTTCAAACTCTTCCCTGTTTCTAGACTCAAAAGACGGTTCTTTTGCTACTAGTCCAGCTTATTCTTTAATGATGAAGAAGAACACGCTTCATAATAAACATTTGCACTGTAATTAAACAAATCTTCTTTGAAGAGGTATTACTTGTTGCTGTATTGTATATTGCACGGGGCCTAGCTATTTAGATTTGCCTCAGTGACTATTTTTCACTTACTTTCTTCAGAAGTTACATCTTGGGCTGCTTGAAGTTTTAATGGGATTTGTAAAAATTATATGTTGTAAGTGTTTTTGAGGTTATGGTAGCAGCAACAAGCTTGTTCACGTGACTTCAACAGCAAGCGTCTTATTTTGTAGGCAGGTCTCAGTTCATTTGAAGTGCCCAAGAGTGAAAAAGGTATTTGGGCTTGCTCATGAATATAACAAGACCAGGCATCTCTCACAGTGTACCTCAAGGTCCAGATTTTAGGAAAGAATTTTGCCCTTTCAGAGAATTTAGGTTATAAAGGACTTACTTGAACACAAGTAACTTCTGATTTTTTCTTAGCATAACAACAGTTCCCAGTGGTTCAGCTGTCATAACCTCTGCGTTTATACACTTACAAATGTGTTGAAGATTGTATCCTAGCATTCAAGATAGTGACAGATATGGTTTTCCTTTATAAATTTGAAACAGATGGAAGCATTTAAATATAAAACTGTTTCATTCTTGTGAATATTTAAATGTCCCCAATTTAGGCACAATTTCTAAATGTGTAGTCCTTTAAAAAAAAAAAAAAAAAGGCAAATTTTAATGCAGTGGCTTAAAAACAGAAAGACACTGCCTTTCTAACACAAACTATCCTTCCTTTGAAAATCCAGGGCTCAATTTTCAAAGCATTGCCTAGGAATTTAGCCTGCGACCCCCATTGACACTAATGGGAATTGCATAGCTAAGTCCCCATAACATCACTTTGAAAATGCATTTGTTATACCAATCCAGAAAAACTGTAGCATAAAGTATAGGGAGACATTCACAGATCAAGAGATCAATTTACACTTTGAAATACAAGAGCACTGTGTGTTATTCCAGTTACGTGATCAGTAGGGGGGGGATTTTAAAATTCACCACATTCACAAAGTAAGTCACCAGGAGTAAATAAAACAAAATATTTTGGCAAGTGGCAGGCAGACTTGCTAACCAGGCTAACAAGATATTTGTCAGCAGTAATGAACACCAACTGGTTAAGTGATAATTGCATTTGGTTGGTATGGTGTTATTCTATAATTAGCAAAGTCTGTCTTTTTTTCCTTGTTGTTGTTCCTTTGCGACCAGGAAAAGTTTAGAGTGAACAAGACTTGTCTTTGTCCAGTTCTGATTCTGGCCCTTCATGCTTTAGTTCCAATCTAGTAAGTGCTTTCATGGTGTCCGTGCTTTAATAAACAGGGAGATAGCATTTGGTGAACTAAAAGGGGGTGTTATCTTCATGTTCGTGCACGGTTTTTTGTTAATCTGTTGGAAATAAGTGTCTACCTGTGTAATGTATATTCACGTGTACTTGTGCGTGAAATATAAGCAGAGACTAAAAAGAAAGAGTCGTTGTGTGGCTGTGTTACTGCGCTGCCTATGAGTCCTAGTCAGGGATCATGGCCCCATTACGCTGGGCAGAGTATAAATAAGTGTTTTAACAAAAGGAAGACAGCACTTCTTCAGAGTTCACAAACCGATGAGATTATAGCTGCACTGCAAGGTTAACATTGTGTCAGAAATTATGAAACAATAATGATTCTGGTTGACAGGCTTCCTCTTCAGTCATCAAGCCTATTTGTTCTTCTGACTAAAAGGTCTATGTAAGTACAGTGTGAGCTCCTTTGGGTGGGAGATGTTGGAGCAGGACATTTGTGAGTGGCTTTTGTGAGTTTACTGTGTTTAAAATGATGAAGTCCCCTTCATCTTTGGAGCTTTTTACCTGCAAATCCCAAAAGAAATAGTAATAATTGAAATATTAATATATTTGCTATTCCTTTATCTTAATGACTGAAATGATACATAGCTAACAATAGTCACGGGGCTTTTTTTCTAGGTTAAAAGCCATGCATCCTCAAGGAAAAAAATTGCAATGTTGTTTCTGTATTTTCCTCTAAGAAAAGACTTGGCATAGCTTGCAGTTGTATATGCTTGGCACTGTTCATTTCCCAGAAGAGTTCACCAGTATTCTAGGCTTTGGGATTTTTTTAATTAAAGAGGTCAAAATCCATTATATCTAAATTTCAAAGAATTTACCAATTAGCTGTAGTCTGCGATGCCCAGCAGGTGGCTTTTATACTATTAAAGGGAGATTGTTTCCATCTCTGATCAAAGCAAAAACAAAACAAAGGAAAATGTACAATATTTTGCTGTACACTGTACAAAGCACATGCTGTATAAATTATAGGTGAAAACTGTATGTGAGAGACTTCAGTCGTACCACTTCAAGAAAAAATTCTCTATATTTTCACTCTGTTCTTCATCAGGATTTTAATGGTAATGTCTAAATCTGTTTAGATCACTGATTAGCTGAGAAGATTAGACAGCTTACTATTTCCTAAAATGAAGGTTTTAGCATTTTCTTATTTAAAAGTAAAAGTAAGAATACAAAATTAAGTAGATTAATTAATTTAGTAGAAGTAAAATTAGAAAATACTGAGTGTGCTGGAATGTGGCAAGATGCAAAGAAGTTCCAATTTGCACTTTTCAATGAATCTAAACTTCCCTGATTTTTACCTACTGAAAAGAATGTTTGTGACCTTTTGACCCTTTTGTTATCCCTTACTCAGAAAGGCCTTTATTCTGTAAGGCTTAGGTATAAAAAAATAAAAAGAGCGTTAATGGCATAACAGTCCTTTCTGATCACCCTGTGTAAGATGTTTATGCAAAGTGTCAATAGAAGCAATTGGCCTAACAGTGTGACAACCTGCTTTGCTTGGAAATGGGCTAATCTCCTGTTTGGGTTATCCAGAGGTCAGGTGAGGATTTCTTTTTTTGCACTCCCCGTAGCGCGTGGGTACATAACCTGCAAACACTATAGGGCAGAAATCAGAAGCAACTGAGCTCAAGAATGCCACAAAGTTGGCGGTTTTTTATTCTTGCCCTTTTTGCTTTTCCTGCCTTTTTTTTTTTTTTCTTTTTCTTCTGCTTTCTTTTAATTTTTTCGATTCCTGGTCCCAACCCAGAGAGTCTACTTGAGCATATGGTACATAATGATGTGGGACTCTACCAATATCATTATCTGCTGCTCCACTTGGGTTTGGTGTTTTGTTTTGTTTTGTTTTGTTTTTTTCCCCACACAGGCATCATCCCACTCTTTTTTTTTCTTTTTTTTTCTTTTTTTTCTTTTTTTTCTTTTTTTTCTTTTTTTTTTCTTTTTTTTCTTTTTTTTCTTTTTTTCTTTTTTTTTCTTTTTTTTTCTTTTTTTCTTTTTTTTTCTTTTTTTTTCTTTTTTTTTTCTTTTTTTTGAAGTTCACGTGGAAACCTACTTTAAATCTCAGTTTTTGAGGGCTGCCCCCGTTGCCCTGTCACAGCAGGCTGGAACTCAATAAGCGCTCAGGCAAGCATAGCGGGCCAGGCAATGGGCCTTGGCGGGCTGCATGCTGTGAACTCCTGCCTCACTGAATCAGCTTCTGTGTGTTTTTATAACTGCCTTTTTTTTCCCTGTTAATTATGCCCCAAGGCTGTGGAAAGACAGCATTTATCTGTTTCAACAGACTAAGCAGCAAGTGTTCTGACATGTTTATCAGGCAAATTGTACCTGACAAAAGGTAATTACACATGCAATCAAGTCCAGAAGTAACTGGGTGATTAGGGGTTAATAAACTGTTTAGCATAAGAAATATTCAGCTTGTGAGCAAGCAGAGTGGATCAGAAGGACATAACTGACAGTGATATGTTAAAAGAATTGCTTTTCTTTTGCTTGAATATTTGGATTTACGGAAAGGTAAGCAGGTTATTAAGCGTACAACTCATTTTTATCTCCAGCTCCTCTGTCACTGGTGCCTGTTGTACAACCAAAGCTATTTGCCGACACTCTTACTACTTCAGAAGAGATAATGGCACCATTCCAACTTCTACTAAGCTACCTTGATAGTTTAAAAGTACGTTTTTTTCGAGAATAACCAACACGCTTAGTGTTGTCTAATGGACACTGCCCCCATTTCCTTCTGCAAAGCCCCTCTGTTGACTCTGGATAGCTAGTTCCCAAAGTTGCGTTCTCTTCCAAGATTATTCCTGACAGTTGCCCAAAAGTAAAAAGGAAAGGGCATCTGTATGATATTTGAGGATGTGACAAGAGGTTCAAACAGCATTGAAAGGGCCGGATGATCGATTCCAGCAGTTCCCAGTGCACAAAATTCTCACGTAATTACAAGATGGCCTAAATACAGAACTACGGCTGAGCTGCTCGGGACTTTAGGTAATACAACACAAAGCTTTACTGAGCAATGATTACCAGTAATTTCTATCCAAACATGGCCATATCACCTAGATATTGGGAAAAAGCAAGAGTACTGACATTGAAGAATAGGTGCAAGGGCCCTATTTGAAACCAGAATACTGTCCCTAAAATCTAAGGAACATTTTTCCCCCCGTAGCATCAATATTGTAATGTTTTGTGTTAACCAAACCCATTAGCTATCAAGGTCTTAAAGTAGGACCTCTTTTAACCAAAAAATACTTTAGTATATTGTGTTTAAAAGAAAAGTCTAATTAAAAATAGCAGTGTTATCTGTATAATGTAAGAGATGACTATGGCCTTTTATATAAGTATATGTAAACACCTTTTTTTCCCCAACGGGTGTTTATTTTGAGCAGAAAGAGCTAATGTTAGACATAAAAGGCATTTAGAAAATACATAGACATGAACAAAAATTTAGAAAATCAAAGTATTGTAGGACATCATTCAAAATGCAAGTGCAGAACAGCAACCAGAGGCTTAAGTTATCTACAATGTTAGAAGTATGTATGTGACTGATAATGTGATGGTCTGAGAAGGCAACACTGTTTCATATGCAGTAAAAGTGTTAGGAAATGTAAGAGTTAAGTAGCAAATTGTAGTATATTAGAATGTGTTTGTGAGATGTAACTATAGTAACCGAACAAAGGTAGCCAATGGTGATGGGAAAATGTAACTAACTGTAACGAAAAGAATGTATTCTAAGATCTTTAGGTACCTAAAAGAATAGGTAAGCGACATGCTAGGGGAATCAAGCAGAACCGTGAAAGATTTGGCAGAAAACAGGCACTGGAATCGAGTCAAAAGGAGTGAGGTGAAAAGGACAAAGTGAGGAAGACGTCTTACTTCATCTGAAGAAGACTTCTTACTTCATCATGACGACCACCGACGACCACTAGAGGGAAGACGAGCATGCGCAGAGAAGGAGGCTGATGTCGCAATAGGATGAAGTAATCCGTAATGCATATGTATTAGATAATGTAGCAATACTTGTTGAATATGTATGCGATTATGTAAGCAAAAGAATATAAAATGGGCATTCGGCAAGGCCGTCTTGGGAGCCAGATTTGGGTGGTTACCCCTGGTTCCTGGCGCCTTGAAATAAAGCACCGCATATAACTGAGAAAAATCGGTTATGTGTTTGTCTCCGCGCTAACAAAAGGAACACGTTGCTCTCTGATCATCAGCCCTGATGGTTCCAAGATGTTGGATAAAGGTTCCCCTTCCATCACACCTTTAGAGGAGGCAAATCTTCTAAATAAAGCAGAAGTGTGTACCTTATCTGTCTTGTAAATGTAAGTGGGCAGTCTATTGGACACTCTATCTGGTATACTAGAAAGGACAAATTTTATTCCTTTTTTTTTTTTTGGTAATGACTCAGACACACACACAGGTACACACAGTTCTCTGCAAATTATTCCTAGTCAGAAGGAATGCTCCTAGGGAAGCATATTCTGCTTCATTGTAAAATTCTCAGGTATAGCATTGCCTGTCTTAGCTTATTCTTATTTTTCATGGTTGTTATGGGATAAAGAAAATACAACAGTGCCATTGTTCTTGCGTAGTAGAGTACAGTACACCTAGTTTATTCGGTGCTTCACAGTGTTTCAGCTGCATGATAAGCTGGTTCTGACAGAGCACCCTTGGGTGGCTCCTTAGGTGGGGCTGAGCACTGACTAACCGCTAATGGTCTGATTGTCTCCAGACTCTGAGGGTAGCGGGATAGATTGCCTTTCTGTCTGGTTTGAAGTATTTCCTGTACGTGTTACCTTTGGAAACGTGCGTGTGCAAAATAAACATTTTTCCTATTATAATTTCAAGGCAAACAGTGCACATTCTAACCTGGATGAAGTCGCAGCCAGCAGCGCCAGTGTGATGTGGATTTTGATTGATTTTTGAGGCAGGAAAATATTTATTGCCAGGACCTACTCTGTGCACGTATTTCTCTTACTACAGCGCATGTCAGTGTGGACCATTCCTTGCTAGACAATACATCTTATTTTCAGTTATTGCCTTGGTAATAGCGACAGTTTTAGTGTATAAAATAGTAGCAGAGAAATGTTGCTTTAATTTCACCTTTAGTAGGTTGATTCTAGATGCCACTAGAACTACTGTCACAGAACCAGCAAATTCTCTTCAGAACTGAGAAGCTGTGGAGCAAGCTCACCTGAACTTAAATCCCTTAACTGTTTGGGGTTTTTTTAATTGTAGCTGATACTCTTTTTGCAAAATTAATGCTTTTATGATTAGACTTGCCTTGATATAATTTTTCTTTTTCCACATTAGTAGTAATCACAGTATTTAAAACTGCAGAGATTTACATCCTCCTTTTATGTCAGTGGAACTTAACATCTCCCACATATTACATCTCTGTAGTATGAGTCACGTCAGCATGTCAAGCCAAATCCGCAAACTATTTCCATTATATCTTCACCTTGAGTACCGTGTAACATTACCAAAGGCTGCTCCCTCTCCTTGTGGTTTTGCACACACCTAGTCCCTGTCACATTATAAAATCATTTTAATATGCATCTATTGTGAATGAAAACACAGCAAAAATATAGGGAAAAAGTTGGGGTTTTTTTCCTCCTCTATTGAACAGTTGGCCAAATTTTCATGGTGAATTTCACGTAGCTATCTGTTTGCGTGAATTAAAACCCAGACTTGTTGCATCTTCCTGTTCTTATTTTCAATAATCTTTATGTATACATTTCAAGATAACTTTATCCTTTATTAAAATAAAAATCATCTGCTAAAGGATTAGGTAGGCCAGTGCTTCATTATCAGCTTTGTCTTTCCAAGAGTATGTTCAAATCATATCAAGTAGCCCAAATATTTTTCTTCATCTTTGAATGGGTGGGCTATCTTCCAGATTGTATGCTTGGCCAAGGCAGTCCCACTTTAATAGAGGTCTTTCTATACGACGAAGAGGAATTAAAGTGCTTCATTTAAATAAGGCACACATTTTGTAGCAAAAGGCAGTGTGAATCAGAGTGGAATAGAGTAGCAGAAGCTGAAGAAGACTGTAGGGTAAATACCTCTGTGGCATGGCTGCAGGGGTGAAGGTGAATTCTCAGGGTTGTGCTCGAGGGAAGCTTTGCATGGGTGGATTGAAGTTATTTCCCATAGACGTGTGATGGTCCTGGGACCAGCAGCTCATTTCTGCTAGATTGTCCTTGCTGCTGTTGGCTGCTTGCCAACCTGCTTCCCCTCGCAAAGTGCCTGCATTGACTGTACATCTGTCAAGTGCCGAGTCAGATGCAGGTGGTATGAATGGCCAGGACACAGATCCGAAGAGCTGCACACCAGGCAGCTCTTGCCCACCCACAGCATACAGTACATGCTGTCAAAGCCCATTATGTACAGCAATATGCCTGCAGCTGTGAGGGGGACAAAACGCACAACGCATAATTGTGCATAGCAGCAGTCTGGTCTCCAGCAGTGTCTGCAGCTCCGTCGCATCTACTCCGGCAGCAGGGCACGTTTGTCACACTGCAGCCCCTGAGCACGTGTGCAGAAGGAGGGAAGAGAGCTATGATTGAGTGGCATGTGTCATTTGATTGCATGTCCCTGGTCCTTCGTGTTAGCTGCCACATGTCATGACAGCAGCTTTGACAGGAGATTTATTAGCATGAGGCTGCTTGTGTGCAGCTCTTTGACTGTGGAGTGTGGAACAGGGAAGAAGCTCTGGATACATCCCTCTTGCCGATAGTGTCTCTCAGGGTGCTCACTCCTCAGAGCCAGGATTGTCTTGGAGTGTGCAGAATGTGCTTCATATTCTCTTGGGACATTGTTTTACCTCATGTGTTGAAAAGCAGCAGACTCCATGGTCTATTTAGAGTCCTACATGCCTACCTGTGTTTGATCAGGTGACGAATGAGGTGTAATCTTCCACCCCAGCCGTCACTATCACTAAGATGTCCCGCAGCCATGACACAATCAGGTGGCTGATTCAAGCACTGAAAGTATGGTATGAAAAGTGCTCTTGCGATATTGGCAGGAAACTTTCTTTGAACTTGTCAGCACTGTAATTTTATCACTCTTCGATGGCTTTGGGCTGCATGTTGCTAACAGGATACAGAGCTTCAGGGTTGTTTAGGATTTACCCAGAATCCTCAATTTCAGTGTTACAATAGGATAAGAAATGAAATCTTTCACCTCTGATTTACTGAACACAACTGCTGCAGGAGTATTGGCACGGTCCTTTCTTAAGGACCATCTCCCATGTGGAGTCCATGGCAAGTTGCATTGTAATTAGTAGTAATTTATTTATACATTGTTTGTTTCTCTGTAAGAGAGAGAGGGAACATCAAGTCTGTAGATTATGTAGTTTGTGCTCCTGTGGTTGTCAGCTTTATCCTCCCAACTTGTGTTGTGTGCCTGCTTGTACTGTCTCGCTGCTCTTTTGTGCTTTTGAAAGTGTCATACAGCCTCTCTGAGGACTAGGCACTACTGACTGTTGTAACACAAGTAATAAGACATTATAAGTGACATGCAGCAGCAACTGTGGCCGTGGGTTTCACAAATGCCACTAATTCCTGAGTTATCAGAGCCTTCCCAAGCCTGTTTGCTTAGTGACTAAAGGCATGTTCTCTTCTCTCCAGCTCAGTAGGAGAATCGATGGTGCCCATCCTGAGAAAGCGGTTTGTGAGAAAACTATTTGCATTTGACCTTGATGGCTATCGTGGATATGTAGTCAGTAGAGAATGAAATAGCCTCCTTGCTTTTTATACACCTTTCACCCAAATGAGATAGTCAAATGTAAAATCTAGATGTCACTGAGGTTTGTAATGGTCCCTGGAGGACTTCAGAATGACGGAGCAGTAACTGTGTCAGAGGTCTTTTATAAAGCCAGGAAACGTTACTACATATTCATAAAAGACTGTACTACAAATATGAAAGGAGTAATACATTATAAAATAATTTATTTAAATTAGACACTTTATTTGAAAATAATGTAAGAAAAGGGTTAGGAAGTGGAAAAAATTTGGAGGAAAAAAAAAAGCATATAAATTTGAATCTGTGAAGGCCAGATATATGCTTTTATTTTGTCATTAAGTTGATGTTATAATTTTGTGGATGAACATTACTGGAGATCTGTGACGTTTTACCAGAGTGAGAGGCTTGAGTAAGGCAAGGCTCTCGGAGGTGCAGTCCTGCTCTTGGCGCACTCAGCAGAGGAGCGGGCGCCTGGTGTAGCTCTGCCTGTGGGAGCAGGGCTGCTGCTGTTGTGCCCGGGCTGTAACAACTCTGCTCTGGCTTAGCTGGAGCAAATATTTAAAGTGAAAATTATTTAAATAGCAAAATGGTATGACCTGCAGTAGTCTATGTTTCTTAAAGTGGTTTTGTTACAGAAAATCCTGTTCCACCCCACCTTTCCAGTCATTACTGGTGTAGCAAGACCTCCAGGCAAGCAGGGGCTCTCGGTCCCGCGGAGGACCCAGCTCAGCGGAGCAGCCATGGGCAGTGTGCGCTGGGCCAGTGTTGCTAATGGTTCCCCATGCTTATTTGAAGAGTGGGTTTGGATAACACAGGGCAGCCTGAGAACAAGCCCGCATTAGCCTTAAGCAGCAGGACAAGGCCAGGCACCAGACGCGGGGGGAAGCTGGGGCACCCTGCCATTGACGTCAGTGGGAGCGGGGCTGACTGGCCCGCAGGTAGCCGTGGGAAAGGCTCCACCGAGAGAGCAGGGCCGCCTGTGCCCTGGCCCCGGGCAGCCTGGGCAGGGCGCCCAGCGGTGCCTGGCCTGCACCCGTGATGGCAGAGGGGGAATTCGGCTTTGCGGGCTGTGAAGGGTGCTGGCTGCTGGAGGTTAGGCATGGCATCTGCTTGCAAAAGCAGGCTGTTTTGTTGAACAGCAGCTCCGAGATTGTGAGTCAAAGGCCTGATTCGAAACTGCGGTCAAATGCAGAACTGCGTTTGGAGGCTTTTTTTTCCCCCATTTAAGTTTGTTTGGGCCAGAAGTGTGCCCAGGGCTTGGGGCTGAGTCACAGGAATCAGTCACCACGGAGAGTGCAGCAGGGGTTGTTTAATTCACTTAATTGAGACTACCTGAACCTCTGGTTTAAATTACTGTGAGCAGCAACAGACGTGACTATCCCCTTTTCACTCCCCACGGTAAACCAAGCTCCCGAAAGAGCAAAGCATGAAGCCGTCAGCATCCCCTCCTAAGGCCGAACCTCCACAGCCGCCTCCCAGCCCACGGAGGGAGGCGAGAAGGCGTTAAAGAAAGGAACGCGCAGGTGAAGGGGCTGTCGGCTGGGCTCCGGGCGAGGGAGCAGAGTCCGCAGAGCCGTTCCGC
>VYXH01003576.1:166717-241158 GCA_013397275.1 Burhinus bistriatus
GGGGGGGCCCCGCCCGGGGGGGGGGGGGGGGGGGGGGACGAGGGTGTCCCCTTCTTGGGCAAGGGGCTGCGGAGGCGGGCAGCCCCGCTCCCGCAAGGCACCGTAAGAGGAAGGAGGGTCCCGTGTGATGCGTTGATTGTCAGAAAAATAATAATTAAAAATGACATCTTCCCCCCCGCACACACACAAACACACACACAGCGTCCAGCGTTNTTCCCGGCCGCGGCAGCCCCGACGGCCCCGGGATGCCGACGAGCCCCGGGCGAGGGCGGGCAGCGGAACCCGGGGAGAGGAGCCGGGCACGGCGGGCTGGGTGTTTCCTTTCCGCGCTCACCTCCCTTTCCCTCGGTGACCCGTGCTTGAACCTGCATCGGGAGGCTGAGACGGACTGCTGCCCGCGGCTCCTTCCTCCGCGGCCGGGCAGAAATACAAGCCGGGCCTTTCGAGGTGAACCAGAGGACAGCGGAGGCTCCTCTGCCGATGCGGCGGGACAGTTGCGGCTCNGCGTCCAGCGTTTATTGAGCTTGTCTGGGAGCAAGGAAGGAAAAGTAACAGGGAGGGAAAAGGAAACAAAAACGGGGGGGGGNGGGACCGCCCGCCCCGGCTTCGCTCGCCCGCCTTTCCCGGCTTGCGACAGGAGCTCCGCAGCTTGCGGAGCGCATCGGCACCGGCCGGGGAGCGCCCCCGGGGGTCGGTGTCTCCGGGCTGCCGGAGCGGGGCATTTCTCTGCCTCAGCGCAACCTGCAGGTCTCCAGTGAGCACCGGCGATAAATCCGAGGAGGCGGTCGGCCCCCGGCCGTCAGCTGTCGGCGGCGTCCCGCAGCCCGTTCACCGAGCGCGGTGCAGCGGGGAGCGAGCCCCGAGCCGCGGCCGCCGCGCCTGGCGGCACCTTTCCTTCCCCGGCGGCTGTCTGCGGCGGGCAGGATGCGCCGCGCAAAGCAAATAGTTAAAGATTTCGGGGGGAGGAGCCAGGCCGCAATCCGCAATTAAAGATGAACTTTGGGTGAACTAATTTATCGGACCAAGGTAGGGTGGGCAGCAACCTGGGAAGGGTATAAAAGGCAGCCCGCGGCGAGCCCGGCCCGCGCACTCGGAGCTCCCGGGGGGCCGGGCTGGACTCGCTCCCCAGCCATGGGCTTCTCCGCCCTGGTCGCCAGCGCCCTGTGCACCTTTCTGCTGCCCCTGCTACTCTTTCTGGCCGCCGTCAAGCTCTGGGACCTGTACTGTGTGAGCGGTCGCGACCCCAGCTGCCCGCTCCCGCTGCCTCCGGGCACCATGGGGCTCCCCTTCTTCGGGGAGACGCTGCAGATGGTGCTGCAGGTAAGGCGAGGCGATGCCGCGGGGAGCGGAGAAGCGCTCCGGCTCCTCCTCTGGCTGCAGGGGAGGGGGATGAGCAGCGGCTTCGCCGGGCTCCCGTGCCCAGGTGGGAAAGAGCTGCTCTCCCTGCCCCTTCCTCTCCTCCTTTTTTTAAGTTTATTTTATTATTTCCCCCCTCTCCTGTCCAGAGGCGGAAATTCCTGCAGATGAAGCGCAGGAAATACGGCTTCATCTACAAGACTCACCTCTTCGGGCGGCCCACGGTGCGGGTGATGGGCGCCGAGAACGTGCGGCACATCCTGCTGGGCGAGCACCGGCTCGTCTCCGTGCAGTGGCCCGCCTCGGTGCGCACCATCCTGGGCTCGGGCTGCCTCTCCAACCTCCACAACGGGCAGCACAAGCACCGCAAAAAGGTACGGCCCCGACGGCGGGCGGGGAGCGGGTGCGGCCGCCCCAGGCACGGCGGTTGAGCCTGTGTCCCCTTCCTCCTCCTCCTCCTCCTCCTCCTCGTCCCCCCGGGCAGGTGATCATGCGGGCCTTCTCCCGGGACGCCCTGCAGCACTACGTGCCCGTCATCCAGGAGGAGGTGAGCGCCTGCCTGGCACAGTGGCTGGGCGCCGCCGGGCCCTGCTTGCTGGTGTACCCTGAGGTGAAGCGCCTCATGTTTCGTATCGCCATGAGGATCCTGCTGGGCTTCCAGCCGCGCCAGGCCAGCCCCGACGGCGAGCAGCAGCTGGTGGAGGCCTTTGAGGAGATGATCCGCAACCTCTTCTCCCTCCCCATTGATGTGCCCTTCAGCGGGCTCTACCGGGTAAGGCTCCTGGCGGGCTGGGAGGAGAAGGGTGCCCCTGCAGCCAGGGCAGTGGGGAATGGATGGGAGGGATGGCAGTATTGGCCCAAGTCCCACGTCCTTCTCCCTACTGCCTGGCCAGGGCTTGCGGGCACGCAACATCATCCATGCCAAGATCGAGGAGAACATCCGTGCCAAGATGGCCCGCAAGGAGCCTGAGGGTGGCTACAAGGATGCGCTGCAGCTACTGATGGAGCACACACAGGGCAATGGGGAGCAGCTCAACATGCAGGTGAGGTTCCCCAGGGCCAGATCCATCCCTTTCCCCCAGCCCTCCTGTCAGCAGCATGCTTATCTTCTGGGGCCAAAAGAAGAGAGCAGGAGGCTCAGCCCCCTCTCCCCACGCAATAAACCAGCTTGTGTAGTGCACTGGGGTGCAGAGGCTGCAATCGGGCTGTTGGATGGGGAAGCACAGGACCAGGGCCACGTCCCCAGCGAGCATAAGTACCACCCCTATGGGTGTCTGCTCCAGTCTGGGAGAGATGCACGGTGATATGGTGGTGCAGTGGGCCTGATGGGGGTATTATATTCAAGAACTGTTTTGTGTTCCTCTGTCTTGCGTGTAAGGAGCTGAAGGAGTCTGCCACAGAGCTGCTGTTTGGGGGCCATGAAACCACTGCTAGTGCTGCCACGTCACTTATCGCCTTTCTAGGGCTCCACCACGATGTCCTGCAGAAAGTGAGGAAAGAGCTGCAGGTGAAGGTGTGTGTCTTGCCCAGAGCCATTTCATGGGAGTGGGCAGTGGGAAGGTACCTCCAACAGAGGTGTCCCAGACAGGGCTCCCCTCCATCCAGGTGGTGCCCTTCTTTTAGGGGGTGGCAGGAAAACGCCACTCGCTGAGGGGCAGCTGCTTTGCAGTGCTAGGAGCCTTGGCCACCTGCTCAGTAAAAGTCATGGCAGCATCTTCCGTTCTAGGGGCTACTCTGCAGTCCTAACCAAGAGAAGCAGCTGGATATGGAGGTCTTGGAGCAGCTGAAGTACACGGGCTGTGTCATCAAAGAGACCCTCCGTCTGAGTCCTCCTGTTCCTGGAGGATTTCGAATTGCACTCAAGACCCTTGAGCTAAATGTAAGAGGGGCTTGGGCTCGACTCTGCAAGCGCAGCTGCAAAGCACTAGTGCATTCACGTAGCCTGTCTGCCTTAGAGTGACCTGCAGGAAGCCGGGAGGGGAGGTGGGGTGCACCAATGTGTCCTGTGCTGACACTTCACCTTATTTAACACAGCAAGGTGCTTCATGTCTCCTTTCTCTTCTTTTGATAGGGCTACCAGATCCCTAAAGGCTGGAATGTTATTTACAGTATCTGTGATACCCATGATGTGGCAGATCTCTTTACCAACAAGGATGAATTTAACCCGGATCGCTTCATGTCTCCATCTCCAGAGGATTCTTCTAGGTTCAGTTTCATTCCTTTCGGTGGGGGCTTGAGGAGCTGTGTGGGCAAAGAGTTTGCAAAAGTCCTTCTAAAAATATTTATAGTGGAGTTGGCTCGGAGCTGTGACTGGCAGCTGCTGAATGGACCTCCTACAATGAAAACGGGCCCCATAGTGTACCCTGTGGACAATCTACCTACCAAATTTGTAGGTTTCAGCGGCCAAATCTGAGAGCTCAACACTTGCCTCTGGCTGGATTTCTATATAGCATCTAATATGTACATAGCAACTTTTTATAGTAACAAAGGCCTTTAAATATTTAAACTTGTAAATGTACAATAGTTATTTATGTCTTCTAAATATTTCAAAAGGCTATGATATTTTTTCCCCAAGCACTACAATTATGGGTCTCTGATTCATAATTAGATAATGTTATTTCTATAGAAATAAGTTTTCTCCTATTTAAAAATCTTATTGAAAGCTGGCCAGCCTAAGCATTTGAAGACATTTCACGATGGTGTATGTATTAAGAAATATTTTTAAAGGCATTTGAAACAATGGTAACTAGTTCCTCATCCAAATTACCTAAAATGGTTATTGTTTGAGAATATTTTCAGTATTATTTGCATCTAGATCTTATGTTTAATGTGTGAACTTTAAGTTTGATAATAAAGTTTATTTTTGATGATCCTGTGTATGAAGATCTGCGTGTACGCTAGAGAGTAGTTTAACCAATCAGTCTAAAGGGTTTCAATGTAAAGTCAGATCTGCTTTTGTGAATGAGCTATTCGCTATTTCTGTGTTCATAACTCTCCCTTGCCTCCCACCCCCAATGTGGTTCTTGCTTCTGAAGAGTAAATTGTTTTAAGTTTTAACCTGTAAGTGGCAAGAGAAGTGCAAAAACATACATGCTCACTGAAAACAGTATGGAGCGATAGTAAGTGCTACCGGTCTCCTTATCAAGCACATAATCTTGAGCTATAGTAAATAAGACAGTAAAGGGAAGCAGAAGAATAATGTGTACTATGAGTCTTTCTCTGTAGCTAGAGAAAATATGTTGAGGGAAAATTCCATAAAGGTCCTCTCCTCCCATATTACTGCTGACGTGCATGAACAGACCACTGGATCTTGTTCTGTGTTGAGTCTGCTGGCTATGGAGCTTTTGAATCTTTATGTATGAAGGTGTCTCTTATCAGCTGGTAGAGCAAATCTGCTGTGATTTCTTCTTGAAATGCGACAGCTCTGACTAGGTCAGAGATAGAGCATGCATTTGGTTTAAGAACTTGTTTCCTGGAATTCAGCAAAGGGAAAACTAAAAGGCAGGCACTAATGTGAATTGATTAACAGGGAATCAACTGTTGAGATGCAATTCCCCGGGGGTGTGTAAGCAGGGCAGATAAAATGCCCTAGGCATGACCCCTGTTTTGGCTTAACCATAAGGTTTTTTTGTACTCTTCTCGCCCTCCCCCGCCCCTTACTACACCTATTAGTCTTCCCTCAAAAGTCAAACAACATAGGCTGGCTCTATAAACATCTGCAAAGTAAACCAATGTAATTCAGCATCACGAACACTTATAGCACCATATAGACTAATTTAATTTTTTGGTTGCTCCTGGAAAACAGTGACTTTTTCATTATGTTCTCCCAAGGTAAAAATTAAGGGCGGAGTTAAGTTGCTCAAAATCACTGCAGGTGTTTAATGGCATCTATGAATTTTTTAAATTTTTTTTTAAGGAGTGTTTCTATAATACATTTGTTGTGTTTCCAGTTAAATACATAAACTTCTAATGTAAGACCATAGATACAACCTACATATGAGTGTAACTATCAAGACTCTTTCATACTCATTTTCTTTTAGTCGTAAAATACAAAAGATATCCTTTTTAGATTATGCCGGAGTCTTCTTGGCAATGTTTAAAATCTTAGATAATTTTTACTATGCAAAACTCTTGTACCATTATGCTTTTCAGGGATTTGATGAATAATCTCAGTTTAAGACCCCTTTATTGCCAATATAGTAGCAGAAAATTGCAAACCCTGATCCTGATTTGCAGGTGATCTGAAGTCTGGAGAACAGCAAGACTCTTGTCTTGGTATCCCTCATTAACATTTTCTTTCTTAACATTTCAACATTCTGCAAATCCATATAGATGCTGATATTCTTTAAATGTTTGGGGTTTTTTTAATTGAAGTCTTTTATACATGGGAACTTTTTGAATAGTCTTCACATTAGTTTATATTTTGTTTTTATAAAGAATGGGAATCTAGATGCTGTCTGGAGAATATGAACACTTTCACAGTGTAAGTCTAAGGTCACACATGCATTTCTTTGTTTCCTTTTTTATTTTTGAGTCAAGTTTGCAAGGCTTTTAAGTTTGGAGAAAAAAAATCATATACTTAATTTGATTTTGTCTGGACATCTGGGGGCACATCCTCAGCTGTTGTAAATCATGACAACATAACCTATGTTAGGCACTGCCCCTGTATAATTTATCTCTGTAGTTAAATGGTCTGTCACTGCTGTGTAATTTAGGCATCTTGGAGCTGGCTTTAAACAAGCTATCCCAAGAAATGGTAGCAGCGTAGCTGCAGTAATATGGAGCTCAGTGTGGGTTAATTGCTAAAATATTTGCCCAACTTCTTGAGCAGGTTTTACAACCCTTGCTAATCTCCTCTATGCAGCTGTATCTTGACAGCTTAGATGCTGGCTGCAGACCAGTTTCAGGTGAGCTCTGGTATGATTATATGTAGCTTTGCCTGCTCAGCAGTGCCTGGTGTGGGCACCTAGTAAGACTGTGGCTGCTATTTTGGGGCTGACCGGCTTCTGTGCCTTCAGCCCCCTACTTCTTTTATTATGCTGGATCCAGGAACTGGTCTTATTGAAAAAATTATCTACCAAAACCTCCATTGTTTTTCAGTCACACCAGGTCCTCATCTCAGCTCCCTGCATGAGTGTTGTTTGTGCTGGGGTGCTGCAGCGGAGACGGAGGAGGCAGGAAGAGGAAGGAGCTGCTTCAGCCTGCTCCACTGCTCCCAGGTAGTTCCAAGAGCCACGCTCTGATTTTCCTTCTGCGAGTTTTACCATGTGTTACTGTTAAGTGACTGGTGCTTCAAGGCTCCAAAACTGAAACACAGTAAAGGGCCAGATTTGGTGGGGAGCACTTGCTCCCTTCTGGTAATTGGGCCTTTTTGGGGTATTTCATGTTCCTCCTCTTAGGTAACCTGTCATGTAAAAGAAGAATCTTTGACTAGGTCTCTCTCCATAAAACCCTGCACGATTCAGTAGGTGCTACGCTTTTGTCCTGGAGTAAAAAGCCGTGATTTATATGTAGCATGCTGGCTCTTCTCTGAGGGTAAGGTGGGTTACTGGAACCCACGCTTCTCCTCAACCCACTGCCAGCCAGCAGCATCTCTGGTGCTTGGAATTTCTGAAGTCTCTATGCGATGCTAAATGTGTGGATCTTGACAACACACAGTTATATCTGTTCTTGAACAAAAATGACATCAAAGAAAGACATTGGTGTAAATTGACATTGAGGAATGCTACTTGATAAATCAATTCCTGATTGAAAGGCAATAGTATTTTCAGATAAGATCAGAACAGGTAACGGTGAATTTTGGTAATAGTTATATGAGTAAGGGAAAAACTGTGCAAACAAATGTTGAAGACTCATTGGAAAAAAAAAAATTGCTTGATTAAAAAGAATTTGGCCAGATTTATTTATTCTGCCCTAGTGAAACTGGGACGTGTTACTTGCAGCAGCTGAGCCAGGAAAGGATTTATTCTTTTGCTTCATAAAAGAACCTATCGAAGGGACAGTATCACTTGAAGCCTTGTATACTTAAGGTTTTGCACTTATATTTCTGATGTTTTAGTTTATTTTATTTTGTGCCTTTACTACAAGAGTCTTTTCCTGGATGTTGCAGGATGAGAAGCTGACCAAAAGGTTGCCCTTTGTTCTACCCCATTTCAATCTATCGTATGTTTTCTTATTTTATTCTGGTCAGTGATTTAGAATAACCTTTGGAGAGGTGCCACGAAAAATACGTAAAATAATCCATCCTTGACTTTCAAGTGGTACTTTCCTAAGTGCTATAGGAAGTTTTTTAATCTGTTTTTACAAACCTGCATCTAGTCATCTCTGAGAACAGAACATTGTTGTGCTTTGTTAATTCTACACGTTGGCAGAGGTGTTCAGGGTGGATGCTCACAAAAGAATATGTCCCAGTCACGTAAAACTAATATGCATAAAATTAGACCCCTAGATCAATCTCTTCCTCTTTTTTGTTTTTTATCATTAGAATTGATTTTTATGAGGTATAAATTCTCAAAATTTGCTATCTGTCTCAAAGTGAGCTGCACTGCTTAGGCTCCCTGAAAATTCAACTACTTTTGACTTAGTCCCAAATACAGATTAAGTAGCCCAAGTGCAAGCAACCCATCACAGAATTTCTTTACCTTAAAACTATTACATACCATCTTTCCTAGGACAGTCTACGAAGATCCTATAGAAGGCTGCGTCGCTGCTGAACAGTCACATAAACCAAACTTCAATCTCTTGACTTTTGGCAACGTTTTTGAAATTATAAAAGGCAGTCAGAAATCTTGTGTCCGACACATGCTGCTCAGCAGGGTATGTTCCAGCCCCAAATTAATTACTTTATTTATGGCTTAAAGGTAGTATGTTGCATGTAGTTGTAGTTTTAGACAGCATTTGTTAATCCAGATAGTTTTGTTTCCCAGGTGGTTTTTATTGTAAATTCTCTGTCAAGTTATACATCCAGCATGCAATGCAAAACATATACAGATTAGCAGCAAAGATTCAAGAAGTTTATTAGTTGCAACCATTAGAGTGATAGATTAGGAGAAAGGAAACGTAACTGGCAGCAAGTTTAGAGAAGGCTCATTACTAGACTGGCTTGCTTCACTTGTTTAATAATGTCTTATGAAAAATGTTATATGAGAAGTTCAATGAATAATGCAGCCTTCATTAAGTTATGTAAATGAATGTAACTTCGTGGGTGGGTTAGAAATAAAATATTTAACAAATCTGTTTGCATCCAGAGAGTAAGACCTGCAGAGACAGCTTTTAAAGAATCTCAGATTAAAATATTTAAAAGGTGACAGACAAGAGAAGTTTGGTAGTAGGACATAATAGTGCTGTTTTAATAGGTGTTTACAGCTCACCTTGCAGTTGTAACGTAGGCAGGGCAACATATTAAGTATTCTCAGTTAATTAAAGTGTTATTTGTTCCTTTATCAGCAGTCCCAACAATGCTGTTTCACTTGTGTATGCTGTTAGAGCCCCAGAGACACATGCAGAACTTGTGTGATTTGCAAGGCTAGAAGGATCATTTTAGCAAAAGTGACTTATGACGTACTTGTTTGCCAGGTCATTTTGTTCACAAACACGCAATCATTCATACATTGGTTGATTTCAATGCATTTCCCCCCCCTCCCCAATTTATGACCATTAGGAAAGCCTAAGTCTCCATGGGTGAAGTTTACAGGATAACTGCCACAACTTGAGAAAATTATAAACCAAGGAGTAAATCAGCTATTGACAACATGCTTTCCTACCACACCCACAAATACCAACCTTTCTTATGCCTCTCCCAAAACAAATCCTTGGATTTGGGCCTCACAGCTTACCCAGAAGGTCAAAGATTGTTGGAGGCTGTTTTTGAGCAAAGAGGAGAATAAATTCCAGAGCTGAGGGCCCCTCACAGGATCTCTCCAGAGATAAAAGTAACCAAAAGGCAGACCCATTTGCACTCTTTCGGGTAAGAGGCAGGTCAGTAACTTTCCGAGGTGGTTTTCTGAGCTGAAAAGATCAGCGTCAATATGAAGATCTGGGTCCTGAGCAGCGGTCTAGGTACAGCTGAGACAGTTTAAAGAGGAGATATGCACAGACACACATCCACCAAGATTGTGTTAAGCCATCTTTGTTTAGAATGCTGCTTTAAATGAAATAACTTCCTCCAGGAATTGCTATTTTGAGAGAAGAGCACCAACTTAGTTTTGAGGTTTTTTCTGCTTTAGATGTATAGGATCAGCATTAATTTAGTATATCTGTATCTCAGAAATATACTGCTTTTCTGTGTAAAATGTCAGCAGAACAAACATCTTTTCAGGATTAGATCTGCATTTGCAGTGGAATGATGGTAGGTCTTGGTTTTCTCAGCTTGCTGACTTAATTGACTGAAAGAAGCAAGAGGCTGTGGTATGCTTTATCTAATAGCTTTTATTTTATATCTAGGCCCCTCTAAATTAACAACCTGTCTGTGTCCTATGGGAAAGGAAGGAAGGGGCTGGACAGTGCCCTGCTAGCTATAGTAGTGCCAGCCTGCGTGAAGAGGGTTGGGTTTTTTTCCTCTTACTTACAACTCCACCTCATACACCTACTCATAAAACACCCTGCTTCTCTCTGAAGCTTCCCTTGGAAAGCTAGGGAAGACAGAGTAATCGGAAGCGGCTCCGTGACCTGGCAATAGCCTCCTCTTTTGTGAATTGTCCTTCACTTTGACAAGAATGGAAGGAGATTGGGTGGGAACAAAGAGGAACCACCAGCGAGGCAAACAGCCCCACTGCTCCAGCACCACGCCACAGCCCTGGCTGCAGAACACACAGGTGATTTTCACCCTCGTGTCATCCTTCTTGTCCCGACTTCCCTTGCTCTTTGGTGTCATTACATTAAATATACGTTATGGATGTTAATGATGCTGCCTACAGCACTGCAGCAAGCTAATGCATGCATTATAAATCTAGCAGTTAAAGAGAAAAGTTCATTAATCTTATCAACAGGTCACTTGAAGTAATGGCATGTCGTGACCTTTTTGCTCATTGTATGACATGAAATGGCTCAGAATTGTGACGTTTCTGAGGGAACCTTTCCTCTAACTGGGACTGAGAGCATGCTGGTCACTGAAAAGCACTAATTGTCAGTCAGCATTTCTAGAAAAAATTGCGAATTTCAACCACGGGGAGGTACACAGAAAAGTACATTTTACAGAGACAAGTTACATGCCTGCAAAGTGGAACCATCCACTTTTTATGGAATCATCTTATCGTTCTCCTGTTTTGCATACTGTTAGTACTTTTTTAACCAACACTTTACAGATGTTTTTATTATCAAAGTACTTAGAAGGAGAGAGAGGAGATGAGCTGAGCATGCTGATGAGGAAAACCGAGAATCCTTAAGCAGTCAAAGGTACTATTTGTTTATTTTGGTGGCTCCTTGGTGATTGTTCTTTTCACCTTTTATTAACCTGCAAATGGATTAGTCCTCGTAAACTAAAGAGGAGGGACCAGTGCACAACCCACTGCCCCAGAGATAAGGTCACAATGAGGGGACGTGTCCCAAGTACAACCTCAGAGAAGAAATAGAAGTCTGAAGGCATTTACACTAGGCTGCCATTGCGCTTTACTAGCCCTACTGTGATTTACCGTATCGGTTCAACTGCTGACACCTTTATGTCCCTCCCTCCTATCCCAGCAGGCCACAGAGACACAGTCCATGATAGATGCTGGTGAACTTTTCCTCTGATCACCTTCTGAAGAACTTTCCCATAATCTATTGTTTTCTATCACAGTGGAAAACAAAACAAGGGTTTTTTTGACTTTCAGTTACCAGCTATTTTGCCCTAACTTTAAAGCAATGTACTGAATTTATTACATCAGTGTGAAAGAAGTTTTAAACTCTTGTCTCTTTATCCTACTCCCTGAACTTAACATGGTCCAGAGTAAATCAACGTAATTGCTGTTAGACCTACATTGTTGCGGGAATGTTTTATATTCCATGTTGTCAGTTATTTAGAACAGTTAATTGAAATTGCAAACATAAAAAGAGGAAAGCTGCAGTTAAGAAATTAACTTTTTTTTTTGGTGCCTGTGGCTACTGTATGAATTATATAAAGAGCTAACATTAACTTTAATGTAAGACCAAAAGTTTCTGGAATATCTAAAAGAAAAAATACAGTTGTGGATTCAAGGCAAGTATTTCCTTTAATTGACCACATAAAAATATAACAACTCATTGTGGATTGAGAGAAGCAGCTGACCTAGCATTCTTCTCTGTAACTCCAAAACACCTACCAAAACGTTGCATTTGCTTCTAAATAAATGCATGCCACGGGCTGCACCTGGTTTTGTCTCATCAAAATTCAGCACCAGTATTACAGCACAAAGGGGAAAAGAAAGTCACAGCAATGTTAAGAAGGGGCATATTGAAGAGAGCGCACTTGGAAGAGAAAAGGGGGAAACTGCACTGCAAACTCTCTCCTGCAAGTGTTCTTCCTCTGAGGCCGCCCTCAGCTAACTTCCTTGCTACCGCAGCCTGCGGAAAGGCTGAGCAGAGATGCGTGTACAAGCAAGCTTGTCCTGCGTACAGAAGCATGAGTATGTGTGGAATAAGGAGTTAAGGAGCGGCTGGATTGGGAAGGAGCTATCCGGGAAAGGCTGAGTCAGTGCCTGCCAGTAACGTTCTGATTGCAGCGCTGATCAGATTCATCCTTTCAGCAGAGGATTACATTTGAGGAGGTCTATGATCAAAATGTACCCAAATATGTTTTCACTGCCTTCCCCGAGGCTCTCTGCCCTCTCTGGGTTGTGACAATACAGCGGTGCGTTAATCTTCTAGTTCCTGTATATTGATGGCAATGAACAATTTCTGTTAAAGCAGGATTTTCATTGCAGCAGCCCATGAGGCCACGCTTTTAGAGTCAGCCTATCTTTCAAGCCAAAAGATCCCGCTCTGTAGTTTGACTCTGAGTGTGGGACAGTGCTGAGTTTAGGAAAGACACAAGGAGGGAAAGGATTGGTATGAAAGATCTGGGCAGGCAGCATGCAATGTTACACCTCACCTTCTACAAAACTGGGCTGACCTCACCGTTGGCCTTACTAAACCAGAGACCTTCTCTGAATGTGCCAGACTGCCACCATGTGTCCTAGCCCTGCCCTCCTGGGTGGCAAAAGAGGTGCCGTTGCTACAGCGTTCTCACGGACAGCTGCTTCCCAGCGAACCCTCTGTGTTTAAAGAGAGCCCTGAGATAAGTCTCCTTTGCGGGACTCTCCCCCGTCGCAGCTCGGCCAGCCGAGCAAGCAGCTGTGCGGTACTGGAGGGGTTTCTCTCCTCGTGCCCTGCCGCTCAGAGTTTCATAGGGCCAGCCGCCTTGTTTCAAGGAAGGTGCAACTTCACACTTCACGGAGAGGTTTGTTTCTTGCCCCCCAGGAAGAGGACAGCAGGGTTGCGAACAAAACTCTTACAGGAGAAAATAGTAGGTTCAATCCCCACGGTGGCTGCCTTGGCAAAGATGCTTAGGAGGTCACTGTTGAGTTACAGCTGTTAGATATGCCAGTAAGGATAGGCCCAAAGCTTTTTAATTTACAGCTGTCACACTTGAGCTGGCTTACAGTGACAGACTCTGATTGGTTTCCTTTGAATTATTTTGATAATTGCTTTCTTATAATTAACGTTGCTGTAGAGAAAGATTTGGCCCAATGTCTTTTAACAAATTAAGTCTTTTTTCTTGCTAGTCTTTCTTCATATACTGAACTTCATACTTCTCAAAGCCCTTCTTCTGGGCTCTGCTATATCACTGTGGCTGGTGTGTTTTGGAACAGTTGCTTTCAGCAGAAGTGGCAAAAATACAATAGTGATATTACAGACCAATCTTGTATTCCTGAAATCCTTAAAAGTGACTGCTTGCTTTATCTGACAGCATGAAGTCTGCAGTCAGGTTAGGCATAGAAATATTCACCCACACTATGCAAGTATATACAGTTATACATCTAGCTATATAAAATCAGGTAGAAATATGTAAAATGTTTTTTATCTTCACATTACCTGCACTCGGCAAAGAAACACAGATACACCATGCAATTGGAGTTTGACCTGTCACCTCTAAAGCACAGTTTGTGTCCCATCTGGCTGCTGCTCCTTGTTTGCTTGTTTTTCCGGAAGGCTGGAGAAAGCATGAGGATTTCAGAAGAAGCTTCTGGATCAGACACACTGTCCTTGCAGCCAAAGCGGAAAAGGGGTAGGAGTGGGGTCAGGCCACCAGCGTGGGACAAGGTCAGTGTGGCTCCCCTCCTGCCTGCTCAACTTCTTCGGATGAAAAGGATGTAGGTATGCTAAGAGAACAGTCAGGGAGGAGAGCAAAAGCCTAGTGCTTTGCCTGCTGGTTTCACCGAACGCTTGTGCACTTTGCAGCTTCTGTAGGCTGAGCTGGTGCAGGCACCAGGGCCACCGCCCCGTCACCTTCTTCCTTTCCCATCCACCTCTCACCTCCTGCGTGACTCTGATGCCTAATATCCGCCCCAGGACTGTGGCTTCCCTGGACGGAGGGTAAATGTGCTTTCACGTCCTCTCATGCTCCCTGTGCCTCTCTCCCCTGTACTAGGCTTTCCCTTTCCCCTCACCTCCCATAGCAGTGCTCAGGGTGGCCCCGTCTCCCCACCTCTGTCAGTAGGCTCCCATCATTCCCATCTGAATTCCCTTCCCCAGTCTCCTACCCCTGGTGAAGGCAGTCTCCCCAGTCTTTATTTGTCTGGGAAATAGCTCATTTAACTGGGACAGGGAGGATGGGCAGAGATGAGAAAGAGCCATTGTTATGCTGAAAGCAGTTAATGGGTGCCACCAGACACTTGTGTGATCTACAGACCGTAGCAGAAGTCCCTTAAGCTGTGCTGGTGCTGCCCAGGGCACAAGGGTTTCTCACTTCCCCTTCTCAGTTTCCTGATTTTATTCCAGTTGAAGAAGGTTCTGGCACTAGTCTACCCCATTCCTTGGCATTTTCTAACGGATTTGATGGGGTAGGTGAAACACACCATACTACAGAGGGAGAAACACCCTCGAGTTGAGAAAAGGCCTTGAGAGGTGTCACTGAAGACCTGAGGCTTTGGCTTTGGAGAGCTGGGCAGGACTTGTCAGGACTGAAGGACTGACAGCTGAAGATGCAGACAAGGCTCCATGACTTCTTGGAGTTAGCTGTGCGCTGAGGGGCTGTGTGGAGGAGGGTGGGATTTGATGACCTGGGCCCTTACTTTCTTTTGAGTGTTTAAACGTGCCACGAGGAAAAAAAAAAAAAAAAAACCAAAAAAAATCACACTTTTCCAGGAGAAAATGCCTTTTTTACAGGCAGATGCTGGGCCTTCAGCAGATGTGTCAGCCAGCTGCATGCTCTGAGTGTCTCTATTTGATTAAGGAAGTCTTCCTTTGTGTTCTTGTTGAAATTTGCCTTAACTCTTGATTAATTGGCAAAACCACTGTCACATAATTTAAAAGCCTAAATGGCTCAGGCTTTTACATCAAAAATCATTCACTGTCATATTTTTTCCACTTTTCATGGAGCTGCCTGTTGGAAGCAATGTGAATTGTTGTTCACTTTTTCAGTTCTGCTGTCTGAAGACTTGGAAATTACTTAAATTTTCACCCTTTCTCATTATTTTTTTTTCTCTCTCTCCCTCACCCTCTGTCTGGATCACAAGTGCTGACTTTAATATTTAATGCTCCATAAGCAGTAAGTCTCCCGGTTTTCCTTCTGACCAAAAAAGTTGAAGATGAGTAAAATTTTGCTGTTCAGAAATTGAGTGTTCCTGGTTCATTGAAACAAATCCAAGTGGCTGGCGGGATGTCTGTAAATATGCTGTAATGAATCACCAGTGACCTCTAAGGGGAAGATCATGTGTCAGAGATTGCCTACAGGTACACCTTCTAGATTGGTATGGAAGACGGCTGTTTCCATATTCCCTGAGAGGTATAGGGAAGGTACTTGAAATAAATCTTGTAAGAAACAGAGTGGCTGGCATATGGTGTCACTCACCTACGAGTCACATCCAGCCCAACTCAGCAGTGGCTGAAGTTGTTAATATATCATTGTCCTTTAATGGTCTATGAAAATGAACTTTTGATCCCAGTCCTGTTTTAAGTAAACAGATGACCCCATCAAGCAACACCGTCTCATTTGGGAGCTCAGCAGAGGCTAAAGCTAGCAGTAAAAGATCTGCCGTTCGCAGACATTGCTAGTCAGCTGTGAACTTTTGTCCAGGGGGTGGTGGTGGTGAAAGGACACAGGAGGAAGTAGAAGGAGTGATACTTGGGCCTTACTCATTTCTGGTAGATTTTTTTTTTTTTTAAGTCTATTTCCTTCTGTCACAAGGAATTTTGGAAATTAATATTATCCATGAATAAACTCAGGAGGCAGAAAGGGTTAGTAACCCTGCCTGTCTCCTCTAGAGGTTGTGTGTGCGGTGGCAGGAGAGAGTTCATATATGGTTCAACCGTCCTCTTCCTCTGCTGAGAGGACTGTAGTGCAGCCCAACACTGCTGCTTTTAGTCTGAGTGATGCTGAAGAATGACGCTTAGCGCACGTGCAAGCTTTGGCCCTGTTGATTTGAACTCGGTGATAAAGTGACTAAGTGTTTCTCCCAGAACTAGCATGCAGATTGAACTCTTTCCTGTTTCAGCGCTAGAAACCAAAAATGTAATGCAACATGCTGTAATTAAGGGATACCACGGACCACTTCAAATTTGATCTTAATTTTTTTTTTTTTTCCCATGAACAAGGAAGTTGACTGTCTATAAACCTTTTTTTGCAGATTACAATCTTCTTTGCTAAGCCCAAGTCATCAGTTTAAAGTTAAGGACTGCCTTAAACCATAAAGCTGAATAACCTTTTTTTGTTGGGGGGAGGAAAGGGAGCCACACGGCCTTTCACCTTCCAGCTTTACAAGCAAAGCCAAACTTCTGGGCAATCACTGTGCAAAATGCTTTTTCCCTCCCCCTCTTCCAGTGATGGCTGCAAACAAAGGTCTTTAGGGCTGACTACTCCAGACTTCAGGACTTTTAAGGGTCTTTACTTGACTGGAGATCAAAGGTTTCTCCTTAAAGAGTTTATCACTCAGACAAATACTCTGCAGTTAGCATTTCAAACTGGGTTTACAAGTCAAATAATTTAGCAATTTCTTCTAACCATGTGGCCTTATGCGGAGGCTGCTGGATGCCAATTATAGCACCACTTTGACATGGAGTGCAGCACTATCTATTGACAAATGCCTGCGCCCTTTTCACCAGTCTTTACCACAGAGAAAAGAGGTTTCCACATATTCTGAGTAGGTCCCAGACTGCTCAGCTGGGGCTTGAGTTCCCTTCCTGGCATTGCTGATTCCTTGCTCGTCACCTTCAGCATGTCTCTTCATCTCTCTCTACCCCTTCTCCTTTGAAAACATAAGAGCTATGAAGACACATAACTGGATGGTGGGCATTATTCTCATCGGTGTACAATGCAGCAATGTGACTAAAATGATGTCTTAAACATTGTTCAGATGTCCCCGACCATTAACCCTTCTCTGTTGAAAGTTGTTATCACAACGGCCTGGCACTAGGAAGAAGAGATTGCTTGTCGTGCTGGTGTGTACAGGCCAAGCCAATGCCCAAAATGCTGTTGTAGGCAAACCTGTGCCAACAACTCTTTCATGTTAGCTGCTTGAGTCCAGAGCTCTCTTTATTTTCTGTGCTAAATTTTCATGTGTTATGTTCTGCGTAGGTTCTCTTGCTGTGCTCGTCACTTTGAGCATCTTCCAGAAGTGCATTGAGCAATGACACTAGCACCTGTCTTGGATTCCTGTGGTTTTTCATCTCATCAGGCACAGAAATGGAGTCATTGACTTGTTTGGGGGAAGGTGAAATGTTTATTTCTGTTAGTCTTTTACATACATCTTCACAAAAAAAGTTAAAGAAGGAACAAAACAGACCTCTGTTTACACGTATTTTATTTTAATTTGAATGTAAAATTATGGTAGCAGTATCAGCTGTCCATTAAATTGTGAGAAGAGTAATAGGTGGGATTCACTGAAGGGAAGGTGCCTAGGCTTACACAAACGATCAACTTGTTGTAAGGGAAGCTGTGTAAGAAGTATTATATATCCCTTCTTTCCACCTCGGGGAGGGAGGCTGTGCTCTGCCTGCTAACTGTAGAGGCACGGGACCTGACTTTGGCTGGTAGTTCCAGAACAGAAGCATTTCATGGTAGCAGAAAGTGATCAGTGGGTCAGTTTTTTCAGACAAAAGGCTGAACATTTTCTCACAGCTTCTGTGCAACCAGTAATATACACAGTATTTGGGCAACATTATTCATAGTTTAGCTGGCTAATTGTTTTCAATTGAAAGTGCAAATGAGGTAAGGAAAAATGTCAGCATGTCATGGGTAATTTGTGGCATATATTTTTTCCAGATGAACATTCTAGTTGGTATGTGCTAGTTATGAAATATATTCCAACTGATATAGTCAGGATTATGGGTGACTGAGCACTTGATAGAAGAATTCAATGTTGATATTAAACAAATGGTGTGTTCTAACTGCACCTGCAGGTATGTGAGAAGTTGGTTAAGGATCACTTTTCATTTAGGACAGTTTTTTTCTTTGAGGGATATTAGGTACAAAACACCCCCTCTAGTTTTACATGATTATGGTATCTGCTTAGCATCCTGATAACTTAACAGAGCTAAATTCATATGAAGCATTTTTGATCATCAGACCCATTCCCTCACAGAGACGGTGGTTATTTTCGAAGTTATTGGAAAGTGTATGGCTTCTATTCCCCAGGCTGGCAGTTTCTATGAGAAGCCAACATCATTCATTCAAATATATTGGCTGTGTGAGTACTGCAGGCTGAGGAACACATATGGTGTTGCATCTTTCTCCTGACCAGCTTCTGCATGTTAGCCTGTCCTTGCTCAGTGTCTCCACCACGCAGAAGGTCTTTGCAGAACAAGTTGAAGCTAAGGACGTAACTCCTTATCTTCACTTCAAAAGCACGGAAATTAATTTCTGGAGGGCTTTCACATCCAGTGTACTTTCAGGAGCACCTTCTGGAGATCATAATGAGATCAAAAGCTTGCCTAATTCTACTGAGAAAAAACAGCACCCAGTTGTTTCATTTCTGAATCCTTCAGGAATAGGCAACATTCAGGTAAAGGCAGTAACAGCTACTGTGTTCACACCATCTGATGTGCTACAACTGAAAGCCACGGCCCCCTACCCAACTGCCTATATGAAAAAAGCTGGAAAAACAGAAATGTTAATAACTCTAGATTCTCATATATTCAGGTATTGGCTGAATTACCAAAAAGGTAAAAGATGTCTGTTAGTATATAGAAGACTATGGAAGAAAAATTTGATTTCTGATGGGTTGCAATTTTAGGTGGACATTCAGAAGTGAATCCTAACTGGGCTCTTGGCAATATTTGTAAGCTGCTGCGCTATTTTTACCTTTTTGCTGAATTATACCCAACCCTTTCAAACCAACAAAACCAAGCAATCCCTGTTACAGATTTTATTCTAAATAAGTAATACAATAAGAAATTGCTAAAACAGTCAAATCAAGTTAATTGATAATGATATGATGTCAAGATGGCATGGTCTAACACAGGGACCATGCAATGTTACGTACAAAAGCAAGGTATAATACGGGAGGGAACCTCATTCGGGTTGTTGATAGCAAAACTCCACTGGAATTTGAAAAGCAAGGCTGTATCTAGCCAAAATTTCTTGCAGGACTTCTCTAGCAACCCAGTCTTTACCCAGGAGTCCTATTAAAAGACTATCCTTGTTTATTTTGTTGCTATTTAAAATTTTGTCACAATATCTAGGAATCTGAAGCACAGACTAGGAGTCTAAAAGGGTATTTTCTGCCCCGTCTTTGTGCTCAATAATCTACACGTCTTGAGGGCCCTAGGTGCATTGTTTTTCTACTAGATATGCTCAGGATGTCACCTGAAAAGGGGAAAATAGCGATGGTGTCTCCTTTTCATCTAATTGCCTACTAATGAAAGTTGCCATCCAAGACTTAGGAAACATAAGCCATACCTTGGTTGGGTGACACATTTCTCCTCATTGCTGGGAAGGCATTCCTAACCACAGAGCCTTGGGCAGCACGGTGGAGCGCTCAGCTCCGGGGGAGAAATTTCACTTTGCCTGGAACAATTATGCCAGACCAAGATTATAAGTATTGACTGGTCTGGCCAGGAAGCAGGATTCTAACATGGGAGCTGGGGTGCTTGTCTGACAGTGAGGGGCTTGGCTACACCTTTTGTGAAGTTGTATGTCTTTTGAAGAAAGCTTGATTAGGCTGAGGATGAGTTTGATGTTGTCATTTTGGCTACCATGGTGGTGAGATGGCTAGATGAGTGTGGAGTTGATGTGTTCAACTCTATCTGCTTTTTACATTGCCATCTATGACCTTAGCACAGGATAACAACCACCCAACCTTTCTAATGATGAGTGAGTTTGATTTTTGAGAGGAGAATACTTCAAAGGATGAAAGCTAAGCTCCTAGGGACCCTAATTCTAAGGGCTCAAGTCTTACCCTCCATGATTTAGTTGAAATGTTTCCTATGACGACAGTACAAACCAATGCACTGGGGACTGTATTTGCTCATTGTGGTCCTGGGAATAGTAGTTAAAACTGACAAGAGTGAGGCAAGAAGCAGCAACACTGGCTTACTGCAGAAATGCTCAGATTTCCTAATGGGCTATGAATATTGCTGTGCCTGAATGTGAACATTGTCCACTTTATTATCTCTACCTGAAAAGAGGAATTGAATAAAAGATATTCATAGACCTGAACCTTTCTGAGTGATTTATCAAGTAGTAGGAGAATTCAGAATATGAAGGTTAAATCTGGAAAACAGCTGTGTTATGGGCTGAATCAATGCAACATATAAATTCCTTGTTCTCTCATACCCTATTTGGTTTATTCATGTTATTTCACTGTAGTAAATGGGGATCCAGTTTGGCATTCCTTACTCAAATGCACAATTAATGTAAAAGAATCGTCTTGTCTGGAAAGGAGTTGTGATAGGTCTGAGTTAAAACAGCAGGACTGAGCAGTAAGTCATACACTGCAGACTAATAACTCTAATAACTATAGCATAATATCATCATGTGCCACAAAAACTAGAAACTAAAATATTCACACTGATTGTAAAAAGATCTTTCTACACTTCACCACATCCTAAGGTATGTTTTCTTTTGGAAGTAACAATATACCAAACTTTAATATAACCAGGTTAATATTTTATATAATATATTCCTACCACTACTATTGCTTGATGAAGTGGTTCTTGCCAAGTTTAGTACCTGCTGATGCAAGTGGTGGGAGGAAGTGAGGACAGAAAGAACTGTTGTTTCTAGATTTTAATTTTGAGAGAAACTATATTAATATGTCAATACCTTGCAGGTGTTATTTTACAGATAACTTTATTTTGGCAAGAATGTAGTAATTTTTATATTAGAGCTAGTAATTGTTATCTTAAGCAGTATGTGTTATCATAGCACTGGACTAGAAGAGACCTTTTTTGACACTGCTGTTGCAGGTAACTACTATCTGGTCACAAAACCCATTCTCAAAATGTTATCAAACTCAGTCTTAAAAACAGATTTGTTTTTTGCTTCCACTACTCTTAATGGAAAGCTCTTCTTGAATGTCACTTTTCTAACCATTGAAACCTCCTTCAAAATCCAGAAAAAAATTTGCTCAGAGCTAGATTATATCTATTTATTCTTGCACTAATTTAGTTTTGAAATTACATGACATTTTTCCCATTTTGAGTACTTGTTTTTTCTTTTATTTATACAGAACCATCTTAGCAGACTTCACTCTATTGCACCATATGAGCCTTTTCATTCTCTTCTGCAGGATCCTGTCAGTGCAGCAAGTCTTCTCTTCGAGCATTCAATTTTGAACAAAGATTAATTTAAAATGTGGGCTAATGTGAACAGTATTCCAGATGAGGCTCAAACAACACCTTCTCCAGTGTTATGAATATTTGACTATTTCCACTGGAAATGCCTTGCCTCATATATTCCAGTGTCACTTTTTGCTTTTCACAGGCATATCATGTTGGCAACTCAGTCTTTCCACGATCAGGTAATACCTCCAGATCTTTTTTTTCTTTTTTCCTTCTGTTGTTTCCAGCTGATGAGACCTTTAGTCTAATTTAAATTCTTGTTATTATTTGCTAAACATATACTTGTACTTTATATATTACTTTGCATCCCACTTTTGCGACTGTAGTCTTCAAGAGCATGTTTCTCTTGTGTGCTGTTCTCATCATTCTCTTTTGGACACCACCACCCTCTGACTTTTTGTCATCTTATGAAATGAGATGGTCACAAAACTGATCATTGAGAAACTACAGTAGTAATTTCTCCTCTAACCACCTCTGACCAAATATTCTTCCTTTCAGCACCTCCCCTCTAGCAAAATTCTCATCCACCTCACAACTCTCTCAACTTGTACCTTCTCTACCTTAACTAACAACCACTTACGAAGTATAGCATCAAGTGCTCTGAGGCTGCAGGCTGTTTCTGTGCCCAGAAATTCTGTTATTTTCTCAAAACAAACCATCATAAAATGTCTCACCCACTCTGATATATTTATTATGAATTCTCACTGGTAGAGCTGAACTTCTTATGTTAGTTCTGTACAATTTCCTACAAAACAATCATTAACTTGTCAGGAAAAATTCAAAATGTATGCATTTCAAATATGGATGATGGTATTTTTAACAGGTGCAGCTTTGTGGTACATCAGTGCAATATTCAATAGCTAATTCCTCCCACAACAGAGGGGATAGAATGCAGTAGCAGGATATTTTTTTTAAATGCTTGTCTGACTTGCTTTTTTGTCTGTTGGTTTCTCCACTCAGAATGAAAATGATTAAATTCTTTCAAAGCTGATGAAAAAAATACTCATGACTACAGTTGTGCAAAATCTCATCTTTATTTATTGACTGATTAAATCTTTGTAATAGGGACCTGGCATAGTTGATCTGTCTTAATAGAAAAACATGCCTCAAGAAATACTAATATTCTCCTAATTACATAGAGATGATGTATATACTAATGCCTTCACGTATACACTAATGCCTTCATTTCTGTATCATTTTATGACTTTATGTTCTTTTGAGATCTAGATCTTTGTGAAGCACAACAGAATTGAGAAGGGAAAAGAGGAATTTTCTCTCTTTCCGCTATGGACAACCTCAAGCAGATATAATTACCTACACAAAGCTATCTGTATACTATTAAATAAAATAGAATTGAAAAGCAGAGAGGCTTTAAAAAGTTTTCATGCTTGGACTCTCTTGTAAAATACCTTCTGTAATTTATATATTAGCCATTCTTTTAATAGTGGAAAAGGTTTATAATTCTTCAGATACAGACTTCTAGCACTTGTTTGTTCCTATATATTTTTTAATCAATGACTACTTTTCTCATTAATAATTTTCTGGAAAAGGGAGTAAGTATGTAATTTGGACTCATATTTGGTCAGATGACAAATATGTCTGAGAAGACACCAAAATCTTTTCTTTACAAAATGGAAAGAAGCCATGATAAATAGGCTTTACCTCCTCAAAGAAAAATAACTGCATTTTTATAACTTCTGAAATCCAGCTAAAAATTATAAGAAGGTAAACACTTCTGCAGATGACTTCAGACTCAGACACCTGGTTTTGAACCACAGAACCACCTGTGCCGTGTTAAACATGAGAGGAAGGAAGTACAGTATACAAGGTAAAAAGTACAGGGCGAGGCAATGTGATGTATCCCTTAGGTCAAACAAGAGGCTGTTTGTAAATGACCCTTCTGAGGCAGACATATGACTTCCCAAGATTGGAGCATTCTACAAAGGGATGCATAAATAGCAGTTGTTCACAGCAAGGGTTATACTATATGGCTATTAGAGTGAATAGAAGCAACTCACTTCTTGCCAATGACAGGAAATAAGGTCAAGCAAAGATAATAGGTCTTTGAATTAGAGGTTTTCAAAATATTAGTCTTACGCCTTCAGTATGGAGTTGAATGAGTGATTCTCTTTAAAATGTCCTACTTCTAAAACACAGGGACATTTGAAACCAAGCGTATGAAACAGCAATCATTAGGTTTTATACCTGCCTTACCCAGCATCACTTACTCTAGAAGGCAGTACAATTAATAACATAGCCAATCTGAATGTAAATAATAAAAAAATGCAACTGAGGGCTTTTGGGGATGTTTCGTGTAATCTGGATGTTCTCTCTAAAAAGAAGGGAGAAGAAATCATGAAGTATCCCAATGCTGTAATAGCACTGCTAAACATCTGACTTACTTGAGAAAATAAATATTTGTATAACAGCATATTGTTTACTACTAATCTTCAATATCAGTATTCCTGTGGTGCAGGAATAGTTCTCCTTTTACATAATCCTTTAATGGATTAACTACATAATCCATTTCCAGAGTGACCAAAACCTCAACTTTCTCTTTGGCATTTGACAAAGGAAAATTGATCCTTTCCTGTTACATGTTGCTGACTGGGTCTCATAAGTCATCATCCAAAACTAGTCATTACCATGTTTTAGAATGCAAGCATTTAATATCAAAATTTGTTAGGGAAATAGTTTTACAGTTTTCTTAGAAGTTCAGTCTGAGCTACTGTCCTTTTAGCTCTTCATATCTTACAAGGTATTTTTTTCCTGGAAGTCATTTAAAAATGTAAAGCAATTGGATCTGTGATAGGTATATGAAACTAAATCACAGGCGTAACTTAGGATAATTTAAACTCTTACATATACATACCAGTAATCACACAATAAGTGAACCTATATAAGCTTGTTCCATAACGGGGTGAATTCAATAGAGTGAATTCAAAATTAGTGGAGCTGCCAGCAACAGTGAGGATGTGTGTAAAACATGAAAAAAATTAAGTATACCTTTTTTTGTAGCCACCTTAGTAAACTAGCACATTCCATTAATTTTGTATTAATATTTTGTAGTCAAAATCAGAAATGAAAAAATAATTAAATGCCAAATTATTTCTTACAACAGATATACAGCTGTAACACTTTTTGTCTCTACTGTGTACATATTTCATATTTTTAGTAGGTACATAATTTGATTTTGCACATATATTGTTCTCTCAATAAAATACAAATCACTGCTAGCTAAATAATTTCTAACTAGTTAGTAAATTCATATAGCTCAAACAGACTACATATGTTGTTCTAGTGTTTGTGTACACATTTGTGTTTCAAGTCAAATGCATGAGGAACAATGGATAAAGTAATTTTTTTAGAAGACAGTAGAAAGTCTGGTTTTTCATTTAGCAAGAAAGGGTAAAAACCCTTAATGGTCATTAACATGTGTTAGGTGGGCTACAAAAAAAGATTAAACATCCTTTCACATTATCTCTTAATCATAGGCAATTTCCTTGATGCAGGAGTTTCATACCTTTCATAGGGATGTCAAAATGACCCATCTAAGTAGGTCAGCCACAAGACAAGGGAAGAAAAAACTTCACACATTTGTGTTCCTTTTGTAATGCTGCAGCTCCTTCTTCAAAACAACAGAAAGCATATTTCTACTTGGGGTTTTGCATTTAAGTGAAAAAATCTTTCTTTTATATTTTGTGCTTTGTTCTGGCATAGAATATGGCTGACATAAAATGCCAGTGATGTTAACTAGATAGATAAATATTGTGATTACATGAGCAAAATATTTGTTTCTGATAAAAATGTGCTGTTTAGGCAGAAGAAATCTGAAAAATTAAAATATATTTATTAAAAATAAAACGTTATAGGTATATTTCATGCCTACAAGAAATATTCTTCAGTTTACAAAATGATCTGTAATGAGATCTATAATAAGGAACAAATGCTAGAAATAATGTTATTCCAGCTCTATTTTAAAGGTTGCTGTTTTGAAACCATGATAAGACAAGGTTACATAGTTAAAAATGTTTTCTTCACTACAGCACATCTCTTTAAAGGGTGGGAAACAAAAGAAGGTTGTAGCCCTCATCAACTATATCACATCAAAAATCTAATTCAAACCTGAATTGTAGACTGACTACACAGGAAGGGAGAGACTGTCTTCCTAAAACATAGATACTATTCCAAGGTCATAGATCCAATCACTTCACAAAACTGAAGATAACATCTGCCTGCTGTCAAAATTTCTCCCAATTAATTTTTTACATATTCCAGTACATGGCTTTGGGAGGGTAAAATAGGAAAAAAAATGGTATGTTATATACTTTGAAGCCTGCCAACTCTAAGCAGATCAAAGTTTGGCTTTAGTTGTTCTATTCTGTCTTCATTTTAGCCATGTTAGTGACACGATGCTTTTTAAAGACTACAGCAAGGCAGCAGTGTGTTGAATGTGGTCTTGTGAGCAGCGTAACAGAAAAATCTGCTTCTCATTCATTTCCAGCAATGATCAGTTTGTTCATAAATAAAAAGTGGAAAGATTGCTGCTAATCATTAAACCCTAAAGAAAGAGAAGGAGAAGAAAACAGAAACCACTCATACTCCTTGTCCCTCCCAATAAAAGTTTGAGCTGGTCAATCTCATATCATTTCTTTAGAGCTTCATTATCCCATATAAGCCAAAAGTACTCTTAACGGTACATTCACATCAGTCTAGGTGTGCTGGAGAAGGAAACCTACTCCTATCTGGAATTTTGCGAAGTTTAGCAGTATTTGGCTCTCTACTCACTCAGCAGCTTCTATTCAACAGTCGAGTTATGACCAGGGATCAGTAGTCAACTTTCCTGACTGCACATGTGTCCAAACATGCAGTACCAATCAGGATTGGCTACACTGCTTCTCCAGGTATTGCTTCTCCACAGGGAAGGTGATTCTTATCTCTATTTCCTCACAGAAATCTCTAGGTCGCTGATTTCTTTTGGCTTTATTGAGGAAGTGAAAGAGGGACAGAAAGAATTTCTTTTTGCAACTCAATTTTTGGCTTTTCTCACAAATGTTAGTTATTGTTTATTTTTGACAGTCCTCGCGTTGTTTAGAATAATGTTCTCTCTCTCTCTTTTTCCCTGCCCAATTCTAATTTTGCTGATCTTGAATAAAACATTTCTTGAGTTTTCCTTTAAACAATGTGCAGAGTGGCACCAGCTTGACAACATGTTCTAGTTCTTTGTGGTGAAAGATTATCTGTCTCACATTGGTCTTTTCTTCTACTCTTCATTAACTTTAATGATTGTGTATTTCTACCATATATTCTGTGAGCTCCCTAAAGTAAACCTCTGAGTTGTATTTGGTTTTCCTTCTTCCTTGGGTCTTTAACTTTTATTTTAAAAGATTTAAGAACTCGTGCCACATTTCCTTGTATTTGTCCTCTTGAGTTATTCCTTATTTTTTAAAAGATTTTACCCAGAGTTCGCTGATTCTGTTAACTCTTTTATTGATGTTATTCTGGCACAAAGGATGGCATTATTCCAGGGTTTGAATTATATTTTTGGTAACTGTCTGAAGTTAAATATTTTTATAGGCTCTTGGGAGGTTTGCAACTCCTCCACGTTTGCCATCTGTACCTGGAGAAGATGTATTAATTCGGTAAGCATGGCTGTGCTTCTGTGCCTTTTGCCATGACTATATAGAGCTCAATCATTCTTCTGCAATTTTATCTCCGAAACTGCTAAGCTTCCTGAACAGCACCATCTGAGATGTATTTTAAAATTGGTCTGTCCTCTGTGTGGTTGCTGTCATACAATCATAGAATAGGTTGGGCTGCAAGGGACCTTAAAAGGTCATCTAGTCCAACCTCCCCTGCAATGAGCAGGGGGATCTTCAACTAGATCAGGTTGCTCAGAGCCCCGTCCAACCTGACCTTGAATGTTTCCAGGGATGAGGCATCTGCCACCCCTCTGGGCAACCTGGGCCAGTGTTTCACCATCCTCGATGTAAAAAAGTTTCTTCCTTCTATCTAGTCTAAATCTTCCTTCTTTTGGTTTAAAACCATTACCCCTATTGCAACAGGCTCTGCTAAAATGTTTGTCCCCATCTTCCTTATAAGCCCCCTTTAAGTACTGAAAGGCTGCAATAAGGTCTCCCCGGAGCCTTCTCTTCTCCAGGCTGAACAACCCCAACTCTCTCAGCCTGTCTTCATAGCAGAGGTGCTCCAGCCCCCTGATCATTTTTGTAGCCCTCCTCTGGACCCGCTCCAACAGGTCCATTTCTTTCCTGGGCTGAGGGCTCCAAGAGCTGGACGCAGTACTCCAGGTGGGATCTCACCAGATAACACCTGAGTAGTGCAGCCCCAGTGCATTTTCTTTGCATTTTCTTAATGAGGGAAGTAAGTGTTATTTTTCCCATTTCAAGTATGGTTCAGCATGCTTCAGTTTATAACTGCCCCAGTCTTCTGGTGAATGACGTTCTTCAACACAGATTTTCAACTGCTCAACTCATGTCCTAACTACTAGAGTTTTAGTATTGTTACTGTGCTTTATGTATGGTTTAGAGCTCAACCTTTTAAAGGAAAATGCTTTAAAGACATAGGATTCTATGTAGTCTGAAATTCCCGAGGTTTTGGATGAAAAATGCTTACGAATTGTTGTACAAAGTTGAGTACAAATTTGAGTCCTTCTGCTTTGTTGTATTTTCTGTCTACACAAGTGCAGAGTTTTTTCTTCTCTTGCTTTACACATACGGACTTTCTCTGTCTATTGTAGCGACATCCAAAAACATTAATATTGTATCTGAGGTGCCTGCTGAGTGTTTCTGACACTTACCCTGGGAGGGGCACACATGTTAGTAATGATATCTCCAGCTGCTGCTAAATAAATCATAATGCCATCTTAAAAACATTGACAAAATAGAACCAGATTCCATATTGAAAGCTGGCCAATCTTTCATATGAATGTCTTTCACAGAAATTCCTGGGCACCTGTTATAAGTCTTGTTCTTCACTTTTAATTAAAAGATATCCATAAGTATTTTTATTAAATACCTAAGCACACTTACTCATCTCTTTTTGTCTTTCGTTCCTTTTCCATAGAGTGTAAAATCATCTGCCAAGCATTGTATTCTGTGCAAGGCTTGTCGTCTGAGGGTCATGTTGAAATGGAGAACCTGAAAGATGAAAAAATGGATGTACAACTCTGAAACTATGTTTGTATGGCCAATACATAAAATGCTGCCATCAAATGCAGGTACTTTTGTTTTCTTTTGTTTTGAGCTGTCCTCTAGAAATGAAAACACAATCCTGGTATCATTTCCTGCTGGAGAAGCATGAGTCTATTAGAGAAAAAGTACTACACATGTTTTAATAGTAAGGAATGAAAACATACATGGTACAGGATTTTTAAATAACTCAATGATACTTCCATATTTTTTGCATAAAGATATCCAACTGAAATCAAATTCTTCAGCTTTGAAGATTGCTCTGTTATTTTTTTGGTTTCCTGTTCTATGATGAATGGATAGGCTTCTACCTTACCATGTAGGTCTTTCTTGTAATGTTTTTGGCACTTTGTGATCTTTTCATCTGTATTACCTGACTTCTTTTTTTTCTCTGAGGCAAACTGCACAGTTATAAAATTTACCACCAGCCTAGAGCATTCAAATTTACTGGTATCCCTTTATAGAGAGCTCTCCATGTTCCTGCAGCACTTTGCTTTCAAGAGGGATAGAAAATCCTTTTTAATAGTCTGTTTCAGAAATATACTAGGAAAAATTGTCCCAAAGTCATATCTGTAAGCTCTGCAGACCACAGTCTGCTTTCAACACAGGTTTTCAGGTATTCATGTCTTCTGCTCCTGCTATGTGCATCTGGAACAGTGCTTTCATATTCGTTTAGCATAATACCGTAACACCAGAGTAATAATAGTTGTCTTGAGAAGGTGAAACGAGTGAGAATCTTAGGGCATGCAGACTATGGAGAGAAGCCTATGTATGTCAAAGTTTTTGAAACTTTAAACTCAAGTCTCCTTAACAGAAAGAATTAGGAAGCTGAAAACTATAAGGAAGTTTTTAATGCTAGCTAAACAAGCTTCATAGCCTTCACGTGCAACAAAACCAGCCTGTACTACAAGGAGCATCCTTAAACCACTGGCTGTTCTGTACAGTGGGAGAAGTAGAGCATATGTTCAGAGGTAACCAATGCTGCTAATATTAACCCACCATTTTCAGTGCATACAGCTGCTGTCATGCTGAAATTCTATGTCATGTGAGAGCTATTAAGAGGTGGAATGTAAATGAGAGAAGTGCAGCACCACTGAATGTTGACCTCTTCTCGTTCCTGAAGGTAGCTGATTCACAAAGGTGTTCAGAAAATTTATCCGTCAGGAGGTCCTAAGGAAGAGAGGACACTTGATTGGACAACATAATCTGCTGGAAATTAGCACATACTTGTATACATTTTGGTATCAGTCACCAGCCAGCTATGACTAGTGTGAGCGCTAGTATGAAATGATTCCAACATATAATATCATGCGTGTGCGCAAGCAAGAAAAAACACCAAGAATCTTACATCAGAGGTGGTGTACCACACATCTATTAATTTAAGCTCTGTAGAAAATATTGCCAAATGAGGAGGCCCTGCATGCCTTTTATGTAACTTGCTGTATTTATTACCTAACACCTTGAAGAAACTGTTAGAACACTGTTTATCTTTATGCAAAGAGAATCCCTGAAATTGTGCCAAGTTCAATGTTAGCACGGTTTATAGACCATTCCCATGCCCACAGGACTAGAAAGTCTGCCCAAGGACATAGGAAGGGTGTAGTCTAGTTTGGAATGGCTTAATATGATGAAGGATGTAATGTAATCACTGGATACTAGAAAGTAATAAAGCACTTTGGATTAAAGATAGAATTTACAGGGCTTTTTCCTCTAGTTTAAATATATGCAAAGGAATGACAAGTTGTTTTTTTTCTTAAGTTTGTTCCTCTAACTTTGTACTTTAAGCCGTTTTGCTTTGTGAATATTGCATAGGTAACCATCCATATTTTAGAAGCATATTCTGTTCATTAGTCTCTTTTCTTCTAGTAAAGTACTCAACAGCCAACAGTTTAATTGCGAGCTCATTTAAAAAACATTGACAGTGTAACACAAAATGAATCCATAGTTAAAATTTAATGGATAAACCACTGAGACTATTAAAACTGTTGCATATAATAAATAAAAAAGGGGAGTAAAAACTGTCTGGAGTATTGTCATACACAAAGTACGCAAAACATCTCATCTGCTTTCTGGCATTAACCCAGCTGAGACCTAGCTACCATGTAAAAAACAGATTAAACTAACATCCATCAAGGTGAAAGATAATTATTGCTTGTGTCAGACAACACCTGTTTTTGCAGCATTCCTCAACTGAGTTAAACTAGAGACATGCTGAAGCTTTCCACTGAATTTTACATTTGACAGTTGCCTGAAGCAATTGTGTCTGTGAAACACCTTCACCTCTTCCTTTGTTTACTTTTTGGGTAGACTAAAAATGTTAAAATACTGAACAGAAAATTTTAAAATTAAGCAGAAAATCCAGTAGTGAAATATGTAAAGTCAACAATGGACGTTTACTGAAAAAATGTTACGATAGTCTTTTGTGAAGTCTACATACAGATCTATTGAAAACATTCATTTGAGAATGAATTCTGCTTACATTACTCAAGTGAGTAATGCCACTTACTTCACTGGAAGATCGTAAAAGCGAAAGTAGTAGTCCCTAGATAATGCCATAATGCACTCCTTCTATCTTTAACCAACACTGCATAGGTTGTAAGGCAAGATGCTCATCCTACTGCGTAAAGTAATCTGTATCACAGGCAGAAATTTCACAACAAAGTCCTGCTTCAGTTGTGCAAAGACAGCTTAGAGCCCATGGATCAAAGTACACTTTGCTGCATGAAAAGTGATGATACATATGCATGCTATAGCTATCACAGGTCAGTTCACAAAGGATTTGGAGTCTTGTCTGTTTTGTTTTGCCTTTTTGTGAGATGTAGGATAAAGTTTGATTTTGTGACTGTAAGATAAACAGAGGTCTTTTGAAACAGATCTCTTCTGAAATAGAACTTATTTTTCCTCTATATAGAAAAAAACATTGAAAACTCTGCGTCATCAACTACTCTGCAAGGTACAATCTAACTTGATCAAGTTAAATACTAAAAGGTCCAATCCAGAGTTCACTTACATCAGAAAGGGTCTTTTAATCAATTGAAGTGGGGTGTGGATGATATTTGATAGGAAGGCCAGGTGGATGATTTTGCTAAACAGTAGCCCCTAAATCAATTTGACGGGAAGAGATGTTGCTTTAGAAGAGAGAAGGAAGTGGAAGGTTTGGTAGACTACAAACTGCACATTCAGCAGAGAGGGAAGAGAACTGGGAAGGAGTGCAAGTAATGGAGCACCAATCATCCCATTAAAAGCAAAAGTGCCAGCACATGGTAAACTATGGTAAACTGTGTTCAAAAGTTAAAGAAAACCCCACTGCAAAAAATGTGCTTCCCAAGAGAGAAACACAGAGGTCCATAGAAGAGAATGAGCTGAGGTCACAGATGTGATGTTTATTGGGGCAATAGATCCAGAGGCAGCACAGCATGCCTCATTGCAAAAGGAGGCGGCAGTTAACAGTGATTGGTACTAGCTGGTTTTAATGACACACAACTTCTAAAGACTGCACACAGATTTGAAAACAAACATGATCAGATGGAGAGATGTGAAACAGAAAAATGTATAAGCCAAAGGCTTTAAGGGAAAAGGTACTGCCACAAACAAGTTAGGGGAGGCAGTTGCACCAGTACAGATAAAAGATGTAGGATCATCTTGTGGGAAATCTTTGCTGAATGATCAGGCAGAGGAACTATTGGGGCTACCTCATCTATTCTTAAGAGTTTTATTTGAGAGCATGTCAGGGCAGTATGGTCACAGCAAGGCCAGTGCTGACACCACCCACAGACAGAGGGTTTGAAGGGACGGCAATGCTACTTTTTCCATTGAAAACTCATTTGGAGGGCAGACCTTGGTCAGCAGCATGTGTCCTTAACTGAGTAACCACATTCCTGAGAGAACTAAGAGAGCAGTAAACAGAACAAAATCAATAGAGGAGACCACAAATTGGCTAAAGTCAGCATGCATCTCACCAAAAACTTCATGGCCTGTATAGATACCTGAGTTTTTGTTAAGATTGTAATACAAGAGCAGTATTAGGTACTGACAGAGGAAGGACAGTTGGTGACAAAACAAGCATGAACATTAAATAAAAAGGATGCTCTGCAAAAATCCTGGTCTTACAACAGATGACAGAATGACCAAGATATGTACGTTTCATAATACTTTAGCAACATCACCACATTCATTTCCAGAAACTTCAGAACAATGGATGGACAGAGACCCAAATATAATCTGACAGTACAGTAACCAGAGGCAGGAGTTAAGAGTATGCAAACAGTAAGAGTGTGTCTGTGGAAAGTGTTTTAGAGACGATGCCTCAATAGAGGATGAGGTCAGTGGAGAAAGCTGTCAATTATTTGAGCTGGAAATCTACATTGCTGGGAGCTGTATTAACAATACAGCTGGTACTGATTACATAAAAGCAGTACAGGAAATACCAGAAAGAGAAGATAAAAAATGTCCTTTGGTATAAATGTATGAAAAATACATCTTTGTAGTTATAATGATAACTGTGGAAGGTCTTAGTGCATTTCTTTACGTCTCTCTTAAGGTACTGATCCTGTGCTTTTGAATAATGGGCTTAGAGCATGATTCAGTTATATCAAACTTAACCAAATAAAAGGTGTAACTGGTGATCAGACAAATGCAATGAGATCAGTGGGAGGAACCAAATAACCAGCTTCCATATGATGTTTTTCAGAGTTTTATTTTTCAGACAAATCTGAGTACAGACCTAACATACATTCTTTCAAATCCTAGCCATAAAAAACATTGTTATGGTTATGAAACATAATAGTCTTTGCCCTGGAGTTTATAGCCTAGAACTATTTGAGCGCCAAGTCTATATTTCTAACTGTGTTAACACTTTAACCTTTAATACTGTCCAAAATGGTTCAAAACTGGTAGAGAAAAACCAAATGCCCAGGGCAACATCCAATCTGAAGAACAAATCATTGTGATTAGCTGCCAAAAAGGAGATGAACACAGCTGGAGTCTGGTTCAAGGAACTGGTCCACAGACCATGTGCACCAGCTGAGTCCCACGTAATAAACCCTTACCCATTTGTCTGCATGACACCACAGACTTGAGCTGGTATCAGCGTTGACCATGGCACTATATTTATCTTACAGATTTTTCCTGATCCATGACCTCCAGATACCTACACCACTAAGACCTTTTTATGAAACTCTCACCCACTCGTATCTCAGTTTCTAACACATCTTTTTGCCTGGTTTTTACAAATCCAGTTCTTCTCCATTCATTTCTGTTCAGAAAGATGGCTAAAAATTATTTTCCTAGACTGTTATTTTACTCACCTCTCTCACAATCATCCTCTCCATAATCTAAGTCAGCATAAGTGATTTATCTTTTCTTATAAGGAGTTTCATAGCTTATGTGAGCTTCTCATTCAGCACCTAAAGGTCGATTCCTATTTTTAATCTGTTAATGATGCCAGTGTCTATTTTCCACTTGTTACATTTTCAAAAGAGCAGCAGAGAGCTTTCATCCATATATTTGGCAGAAGCTCCATTAAGAACTTCTAAAGAAGTGCAACCTATTTATCTTCATTGCCCTTAGACACAATGCCTACAAAAAAATTGCCAACAAACGACTGCTGGGGTCCTGAGACGCCTGCTCCTCAAGCTGACGAGTATTGTTCTGGTGTTCTGTTGTAAAGCTCTGTGGTAATTTGTTCTCTTTTATTTAATAGTAGAGCTCTTTGGGGCAGGCACTTAGAGACTTTTTGTGCTTTGCATTCATGCAACATTGCTAGGACCTGCAGTGATGCCAACAGAAGAACAATTAATAAAACTGTGTACAAAATTATGTATCCCAGAGGCCAGAGTTATTTGCTGCTCCCTGTAGCTTAAGAAATAGCTACACACAACAGCCCATAAATGGAAGACAACTTTTGCATGATCTACTGGCTATCTTGAATTGCGTTGTAGACCCGACCTTCCTTCAGCACCAAGCACAGAGAGTCTGTGTGATTAAAGATGTCATATCTAAACACGGATTTTAAAAAGCTCATGGCATTTGCTGCATAGTTCCAAACATCGTGCTCTGCATGTTCACGTGTATTTGCTACTTTGCTTCTGCTTACTCCAGAATTAATAAAGCTGGCCCCAGCCAATTTCAGTGGCACTGCTTGCTTCTAAACTTTCTCCCTCCAAATCTCTTAAAAATGCATGCATCAACACAGCAGCCTAACAAGCCATTTTAGGAGTTGATTTGATTGATGCTTCTGTAATAGGTTGCCAGTACAAGTCCTACAACAAATTAGAAAGAAATGGGAGAGCAGGGGCACACACAGGGTCTACAGAGCAAGGGTCAACTTCCTAAGTCTCACAGAGGATTCAGTGTTTCAGTTGGGGTTTGATATACTGTTCTGAACTTCCCAGAAGAAAGACAGGGGGATCTGAAGGATTAAACACATATTGGTCATCCACACCTGTCACTGTGAAGGTAACGGCAGCCTCAGGGGGAGCTGGCAACAAAATCTTTCCTATCCATTATCATTCCAGATGCCAGAGGTAACTTTCTCCCTGGATCACGAAAGGGGTGCCAACAGCCACTCCTTCTCCAGTTCGGAGGAATCCCAGCCCGCAGCCTTTTCACAGAGGGGCAGGAAGCAGCAAAGTCACTCCCACATATCGGAGGTGACAAGGAATTCTCCTTCGTGTGTTGCAGAAGGCTTGACTGGAAAGCAATGCCCAGCAGGGCTTACTCAGCGCAGCTGCCGGTGGCTGCTTACAGAAACCGCGGGGCGACTTAGTGACGGCGCAGCTGGGGGGTGCGTGTGGCACCTCGGGTCCGGGCTTGGTTGGGTTTGTGGCTCTCGACAGGGAGGCCACCCACGGGGGGGTGGTCCACAACGGGGGAGGGGAGCGGGGAAACTCAACTCCATCCCTGGAGAAGTTCGGGAGGTTAACTCATAGAGCGCTCAGGGGGAGCGTTGAGGTACTTCACGGAGGATATACAGCACTGATCACGCGGTGATTCAGGTGATTTGTTTTTCAAATTTTTTTGTTATCTCTGATAACAATACGCGTATTGCCCTGCACAAAATGTTATTGCTTTAGGTCAGGTCCCCACACAGAATTTCAGTAGCGTGTTGCCCTTCAAATGGTGAACCAGGGACTCAGTCACCTACTTCACATATTTTAGGACACTGTAGAGCACAGGCGGGTTCTAAAACTGAAAATAAATACATTAAAAAAAATAATAATCCTCAGCCACTACTGACGGGACTCCCTGGTTAAAGGGGACGGCCGGATTGCGATTGCGGGCGCCAAAATGTTTTCCAGGCAAACCTGCTAAGGCACCGCCCGCCCCAAGGGAGCCGGCCGCGGCATGGAAGGACGTTTCCGAGACCCCCTCCGGGGCGGCGCGAGGAGGGCGGCCGTTGGGCCGGCGGGCGCGCAGGTGCGGGCAGGCCGCAGGCATTAGCCGGGCTCCCGGAGCCTGGCTCGGGAGGCTTGCGGCGGCGGGTCCTGGCTGGCACGGCGGCGGTGCTGTCCTCTCCCCGCCGACGGGCCCGCTTCGGCGCTGCCTTCCCGTGAGCGCGGCGGTTTCTCCCCGCTGGGGGCCGGCCGCCGCCTCGGCTGCGGGCGCAGCCGGCGCCTGACTCCGCGACGGGCCTGAGGAGGTTGCCCTCCCTTGTAAAAGCCTCGCGGGTTTAGCGCCTTTTGCAAGTGGTGTAAGAAGATAGCGGGACTGTTAATTGCAGGTACAAAACACCCCTTTGTCTAGCTGTTCCAGATTAAGTGGGTCTGCAGTTGGCTTTGGGTGCCAGCTGAAGTTCTTCCGTATCGTTATTTGCATCTGTATAAGCTGTTAATTGCGTGATCAGGAGCGGAGCGGGAGTCCCAGGGCGCGGTCCCGGAGGGTAAAGCTTGCTTAATGTACTGTGAAGAAGCCTCTGGTCGGTCCCACGCTGATGGCCGGGCTGCGCGCACCTGAGCGGCACGGAGCGCCGCCGAATCCGCGGCGGGCGGGACTAGGCGGCTCTAACGCCGCCCGGTGCGCGGGCGAAGCCTGCGCCGGCCCCGCCGCGCCCCCCGCCGCCTTCCCGGCTGGCCCCGCCGCTGGGGCAGCCTGCAGCAGAGGGCCGCTCCCGGGAGAGCCAACCCCCGGGGCCACTGGCTCTTCGTGCTCTTTTTTTTTTTTAAATGCAGCAAGATACATATTTCCTTTTGGCGTTCCTGCAGAGTGTTATCCTCTCGGGTGAATAGAAAAAAGAGTAGACATCTTGGAAGTAAAACTTGCCAGCAGACGAAGTGGAAGGGTTAGAAATAGAGCTGCATAAGTGGGCTTTGGTGTTAAACGGTAAATGTGGAAGATTTAGTTGGAAAAGGAAGCTAGTAATACCAAATGTCTTTAAGTTGCTTTAGGAATTTTCTAATTCTCGAATCTGCCTTCCTGTCATAGTTCAGCTGAATAAAAACATATATGTAACTTTATTAGTAAGCTGCATCAGAGAGGGGGCATTAACTGTAATATTGTTAGCGATTATTACAGCTGCCCCCTCTAAGTAATCTCTGGGTTGCTCTCTTGCACTCTTCTGCATGGAAGGAAGTAGTGAGTGACTCCAGTCTTGCAGGCTGGTGAAATACAGGTTCTTCTGCAGTATGATTATTTTCACAGGGAATTCACAGGGGACTGAACAGTTGTAGGGTTTTATCACTCACCTGTTGATATTGTAAGGCTCATTTGAACCCTGTGTAGTATGCAGTCAGCACTTCTAAGACGGCCAGAAATCTTTGTCGTTTATATGCAGTAGTGAGTTATGAAACTGATTGTGAACTTGAAGTACAGGACATCTTGCAGAGTCTTAAAAGTAATTTTAAAAGCCTCGAAATATTTTCCAGGTTTTGTGGGTTGATAGGTCTAAAATTGATAAAGCATGAATTGAGACTGCTGTAGAATTGTTAGTAACATTAAGAAGGGATCACAGCAGTCGTGTGCAAGCAGGCTGAGATTTAGGGTCTGTGAGGAGCATCAGCATAAGAATCTTAAATGTACTGTGTTTTCCCATTTTTTTTTTAAGCACTCTTTCTGGTATATATCAGGAATGCAGGTGACAAACTTTTTCCTTTTAGAAAAAAAACATTTCAACTTCTCCATGATAAAGAGAATCCAGCCTGAACATAAAAATGAAATAGCAGTGCAGGGAGCCAAGTGAATTCATGTGTGCAGAGTATTTTTTTTTTTTTTTTTTTTTTTTTTTTTTTTTTTTTTAAACTAACTTTATCTGTGAACTCCCAGCCCTGGAGCCTATTTGAAATAAGATAGGAAGCTTCAGTCTTGTCACAAATGCAGCTACAACTTGTCCTGGGGAAGCCTTAGTAATGGGGTCAGGTAAAGTTCAATGAACTACCAAACCAGCACTATTTCAGAAATGCTAAGGTGCTCTTTCCACTGATCTCTCCACTCTCTCTGCCTGTTATTAAACTGGTAGTTTTTACAACATCAATAAAGAACTTTCCTACCCAATTGCCCCAGACAAAGGCCTGAAAGCTAGGTTTAAACTATGAAAACTTTGTGTTAGGTTCATTTAGATTGTTTTGCTGTGTCAAATACTCACTTGAGTTCAAAAGTTCAGATGAACCATGAACTTTGTCATTTCACAGCAGGCAGTTCTACAAATATAATCCGAAAGTGAAAAAACATGCGATATTTAAGGTGCGTTTGTTGTTCTGTATGGAATATACTTGGAGTTCTGCATTTGCAAAGTTCTGCTTGACTTAAAGAAACTTTTAACTATTTAAAAGGTGGAAAAAACCTAAACACAATTAAGCCAAATAATTCCTTGATCCCTGACCTTTTAGGCTTTCAAACCAACACATATTCAGTGACTAATCATTACTGCACAAACTAAACCCAGCTAATCTTCTTAATAAATTGTGAAGTCTTGTATGTCTCATGGTTTCAGTGATGGCTTTTCTGCCCGTCTGGAACATTGCAGAATATCAAAACAAATGGGTCATGGCTTTATGTATTTGTTTAAAGTTTGAATCTATGTCATCTCATGATATAGTCTTGAGTTGAGCAGGTTTTACAAGCGTATGTGAAGTAGAAGACTGTTAAGAATGAAAAATCAGTCAATGCAATTTTCACCTACTTATTAGATAACAAAAATGTATGGGCAAAAACAGTTTGTGCGAAACTATTTTTTAAATGTGGAAACTTACCAGAAACTGAAGAGCCTGTAATAAATTCAGCTTCTTTTCCATGAAAAGGAATTCCTTATGCCTATTCTCTCCTTCCTCCTAGTAGGTCTGGAGACTCGATCTATCGGGAAGAAGCAGCATTTCTTTTTCAGACTTAAATTTGGAATCAGAAACAACTGATTTAAGGCTGTTGTCCCTGACTGTTCATAAATTGTAATTCAGGGCTCCTCAGAATTGCTACATCTGTTTAAAAAAAAAAAAAAGAACAACGAAACCAAAAAACCCAAAACAAACAAACAAACAAAACCCCCAAACCAAAAAAAAACCCAACAAACCCAACATGACATTATCTGAAATGTATTTTTTAGTATCATGTATATTTTCTGATTTTTACATTAGAAAAAGTTTGAATCTTTGAACTTTATGCTGTGTAAGAGCTGGCATCTTGTTTTGGGGGCTTAAATAATTAAAACAGTCTTGGGCCTTCTAATTTATGGAAAACAAAATAATTATTTTTTTAATTAAAATTGCTGTATTTGGTCTCTGTATGAGGCACGTGCTCTTTGCAGAAGGAGTCATTTAATTATTTGAAATAATTCACTGCTATTCTTCCATTACTCAGCAAAGAGCAGATATAAACATAGCGAAGAAATTAGCAATCATGTTCTTTGTGAACAACAAAGAGAGGAGAATGAGGAAACGTCAAATTTGGTGGACATCTACAACAGTTCAAAATCTGTGCTGCTAAGCCCATAGTTGTAGTTGAGATTGTGATCGAGCGTGTGATGTGAGTTGTGATTGTTATTAGCATCACTACCCTATCTCCTCCTTCTTTCTGAAGGCTTGCATCTGCTAAATGGAAAAAACAGACATTATAAGAAAGAGTGCATTGCATGTCTTGTCTGATAGTTGCAAATGTTCGTTGTCTTACGCAGTTCTGCTGCAGTATCTTAACCAAGAGCACCTATTCCAGGAGCTGGCGGTACTTAACTCATGGCCCAGCTCTGCTGCAGCAAGCGTGAGCTTTCTTCCTACTTTCAGGCTGTTGTGGGAAGGAGCCAGGCAAGCAAAAGCAGGATTTCCAGAATACAACCAGTGCATTTCAGTGGCAGTAGTGCTGGCATGAAGCATTACATGCTACATTAGTGATCTGCAGCATGAGCTATAGATCTTGTGCGAAGGTTTGGTTACAACCTAATTTATACATATGCATGTAAGTCTTTCCTTAGTCCCTTTATGCTGGGTAAAAATCACAGACCAGTACAACAAGCTTTCAGGATTCTAGGTCTATATGAGGAAGGCTATCTTCTGAGACCTCTCCTGCCCTCTCTTCCAGCACTTTTGGAGACGGGTTGGTAGTAGGAGAGTCACTGGAGATGAAAGCCATAGGCTGCATCATCACTTAGACTCCGGGCAGCCTTCCGTAATGTCGTCAGCAAGTGACTTTAGACACTGTGATGCAGCCTAGCATCAGAGAAGGCACAGAGATGGCTTTAGGCCAACTGAGCATTCTGTCGCTTCTCTGAGAGCTCTGTGTGAATCCATGCAGAGGTACAACATATGTATGGTATTCCTAAAGTGCTGTAAAACCTTTGAGCTGAAGAGAATTTCAAGGGTGTTGGTGGTTGTTTGGTTTGTTTGTTTGTTTTTGCAAGGTACAGTTTAGACCAGAGTCCTGTGTGAATTTCTAACTGAAGATAGATTTAACTAATGCTGGAGTGGCCCTTCATTGCTTCTAGTTGTTGAGGCTGTTATAGCTGATGAAGATCTAGGAAGGACAGGTTATTTTTCTGCTATTCTGAACATCGCCAGTGGTTTTAAACATAATTTTCTTCTTCCATTTGGAAACAAGTTTTACTGAAGAATATTCTACTGAAACCAGGCTGCAGCGCTAATAATGTTCATGCAATACAGTAATTTTCATTTTATTGTCTGTTTTAATCAACTTTAGTGAGACAATAGAAGAGCAGTATTTCTCTTCTTATAGGTATCTCTTGTGTAAATAGATGGTCCGGGTCTAATTCATTGTGGCAGGTCCTAACAGGTGAAAACTTCTAAATAGGTCTCCTGTTTTTATCATCAGGTCTCCTAAATGTATAGTAATTGCTATACAGTGCATGTAATGTATTTTAGAGAAAATCAAAATATTAATAAAAAATAAGTGCGACTCGCTTTTCTGTTAGATGTTTCTTCCTATAGGTCACCTCAGTTCTGTGTAGGTACAAATAGCAGAAAATTATAGGCACTGAGATTCATTACTGTAGCTATGTGAAAAAGGTCAAACTCATCTAGTACCTATTAATAAATTAGACTGTATTCATCTCTCATATTGTTTTGACTGAAATAGAATAATATTGGTGATAAATACAATCCATTTCTCCATTCAGGCTGCTGTTAATTGAAGGGATCAGATTATTTAGTGAATCGAAATAACTCTAGGATGGGAGAAAGACAGGCATATTGCTTGTGAAAGCTTGAATTACTAGGCTCTTCTAATTATTTATTATAATTTGTTGTTTGTTATAATGAGTTACTTAACAAATAGGACAAATTTGCTACATTTGTTATTTATTATAATTGTATAAATAATTTTATGTCACTTATGTTGATGTACAGTGTATCAGCATAGAAAGAAAGCACATTGCCTGCTTCAAGAATGCTGAAATTCTGATTTTTGTTGATTTAAGCACCTAAAATGGTGTCAGTTTTTTCCAAGCTGCTGGAGAATTCAAATGTTGACTGGAAAACCTAAAAAAGAAAAGTTGATTTCTGTTATTAACCTCTTACTGGTCCATTTGCACGTATTTGGGGAAGAGAATTTTTAGTGGTATTTTGGCCTTTTGGCTCTCCTTGCAAGGTAAGTAAGATTGAAAAATCATTAAGGTGATTTCAGAAACATTCTGTTTAGACTTGACATAAAAACATTTAAAATATTTTTGGATGACAATGGTGGAAAATTTGTACATTTTTTCCAAAGTGCTTGAACCATGACTAATTCGGTGTTTCCTGATCTTATCCATACAATGCAGTAGAGGCTTTGAACTTCTTTTTCAAATAGCATCCTTTAAGAGTAAATATTACAGTGTTACATTTTTACTTCATAAATGTGTAATTACTTTGGTTAATTACTAGAATCACCAGTAGTTTAAACTGAAGTCACTGAAAATAAGGGCTGAACAACAGAAAAGCTGAGGCTGGTGCTGAGACCAGAGAGAAAGGGCTCGTGCACTAGTGCATATGTTTACTGTGTTAACAGAAAGCACACCAAAATGTGTATCAACCTGATCCTCTGACTGCTCGGAAGCCTGAAAATAATTTAGTAGTATTGCAGGGTTCCCAGAAGGGAACAGAGAAGTGGTAAATTGCAGTCCCAACTCTAAGTCAATGTGGTCAAGCCTTGCACTAGTTTGGGTAAAAAGACGGTAGCTGCAATAGTTTCAGTTTTGCCACTGGTCAACAGGAGGAGTGAGATGTTTCTTCGAGTGACTTCCCTAAGCGTTTGTATCTTTAACCACCTTAATAAAAGTGTTTAAATACAGAGCAGCCTACTTGTGAATGGCAAAGAAACAGATGATGAAATTAATGGAAAGAGTTGTAATTCAGTTGTAATAATTCCAACAAGTTTTTCTTTGTTTTGTCTGCATTGGGATTCTCAAGTGTTTTCTTTGATGTCCTGCTAAGGATACTGTCAAAAGAGAGCTTTGCATTGAGACTACAGAACAATTCCCATTTTCCTGTCAAAGGAGAGTCACTGACAGCAGGACTAACCATAAATTAACATCATTCCATGTTTCATATCCTCCTCCTCATCAGATCAGGTACCTGGCCAAGTTATGGTTAGCAGGTCTAATTCTTTGTATTGTTTGCTGACTGCAAGACTGTAGGTTGCCTAGGCCTTCGGTGCTGCCTCCTTTAGCCTTCAGCCAGTTGCTCAGCTGCTGCCTTCTCTTTCCCTATTCTTCTCTAAATTGCTTTTACTGTAACTGTTAAAAGCATTTTTTTACCTCCATTTTCTCTTGGTTGTATGAAAGCGAAGAACTGTCAGTACCATCTTCACAGCCCAAAAAAGACTCAGTGCTATAGATATATAGATCACTACAGTATTTTGGAAGTTGTACTATTGTAGGAAGCTGCCAGGGTGCATTTCTGTACCCTGTGGACCTGCCCGAGGCCACACAGTGAAGTGGCACTCCTGGCATGTTTGTATGTCTCCACCTTGGTATGCCGTAACTGCTGCTGGCTTGTCCTGTGCCCTAGGAGGTTATCCCACGCCAGTAAAAACTCCGTAGGATTAACTAATTCACTGTAATGACAATGCTGGTGTGTTGTCAGGGCATTCACTGCTGCAGGTTTCTGATATGGCTAGTTCTTTAAACTCAAGTTCTGCATGTGTTTGCTTTTTAATGTTTTGAACAAGCTTTACCAATCTCCACAGGAGCTGCTTCTTTGGTCAGTTATATTAGTGGACTTCCTGATGGCATGTTTGCAACTTGAACTGGATAGTGCTGTTCGTACAACACTTTCATAATTTGTTTTGGCTCTGTAGCCAGTCCAAAGAAATCAATTTCTTTCTTTAAACAGTTCACTCTGCAATCTGTAGATGGCTGCTACTCAGACTCTAGCTCGTTCACTTGGTTCACAATTCCCTACTGTCACTGACTGACTGTCCAGCCTACGTTTTACTTCAAGGATATCTGACCTCTGTAGTTTTTTGTTTTCTCTAAAATCATGAGGTCGCAGCTGGTGAATCTGAAAGTTTGTGGGCGTGCTAGAGATCAGTACCTATTCCAAATTCAAATGATGCTGTACTTGTTTCTTTTGCAGTTTAGATTCTGTGTGCTTCTAGAAGGTATTAATTCTTTAAAACTCATCTGTTTTCCTAGCAGTCTCATCTCTTCACCTTCATATGAGCCTCATGTAAATACCAATAAGGAATGACACTGCTTGCTACTTCAGCTGTTCTGTTAGTATAGGCAATATGTTTTTTTCAAAAACACACTATTTTAATTAATTGGCTTTCTGTCACCGAAGCCTGCAGAAGGCACAGCTCAGCAGAGGCGGAACAGAGGAGATGCTATCTTTATTCTGCCTTTACCTTGGGAGCTGGTTAGCTTCTCACACAGTTGTGCTTGGAGCAATCTTGCTTGAATGCTGGTGGGCTAGTGTGTGGTCCAGGATAGATGAAGTACCGGGGCTCAAGACTCATCTTCTATATGGAAAGAAAGCATAGAGCATTCTATCTCAGGCTTCCATAATGCTGTCTGTATGGCAGCGGAGCAGCAGAAAGAGATCCATGATCTTTTTTTGAATGAACAGAATTTGGATCTGCTGGAAAACATGCAAGTCTAAGACCTGGCTGCGCTGTTTCCTAGGCACTGTCTCATCTCCTTGTACTGGTACTTCTGTGATGTGAGGGTTTTAACAGAATCGTACAAGATCAGGATTCTTCAGATCGTCCAATATTTAGAGAAGTGCAGTATTATTAAAGTTAGGATTGGCCTATTGAAATTTAGTGAAAAGACTGGATTCCTGGGCAGGATGGAAACTCAGGGAAATGGGGATGACCGCTTAGAGAAGTGCAAGAGAGACGGAAAAGGTAAAATCAAGAGCTGATGAGAAATTGTTTGGCCTGAGAGGATGGATTCATCATATCTGTCAGTGGCACTTTCAAATAACAGTCTACCTTTTAGATGTTCTTGCATCTGTGATCTCTGCTCTGAAAAATCTTTCTTCTGCGTTCTTTAATCTTACAGCTGGAATATTGAATAAGTGACCTTTTCTGACTCAGACACATTGTTGTCTCTGACCTCCTCAAATCATGGTTTCACCTTTGTTTCTGCCAGATGCCTGACTACCTTCCGTCTCCCTTTCTCTGCACCTCAAAAACCGTCCTTCATTCCTAGCTGAGTCTTTCCTGTTGGTCTGTCACAGAGCTGCTTTTCTCACCACTTGCCTCTCAGATCATTATAATTGACAGGCATATACATTTTATTCCACTTTAGGAAAGCGGCTTCCATATGGAAAACACATTTTATTTGATGTTTGATTTATCCAGGAGCTGATCTTAGTCATAATAACTGTTTCTCATTCAGGGTTGCTGCTTTTCTTTCTGTATTTTCCAGCTGGACTGTTTGAGGCATAGGAGGTCAAGTGACTTGTCCCAGACTATGAGTCAGTGCTGTAAATTTGGACTGGGACCCAGTATCCTAAAGGCTCCCAGTCTTCTCCTCTGACCATCACTAGACCATGCAGCATCTCTGAAAGGCTTGGCTCTATGGAAAAATACAAATTAAGAACACTGAGTTTGAATCTTTAATTCCCAGAATGTAGTTATTGAGCCTTGTTCAGATTACAATGAAAACATGTTTTTTTAAGTAAATAAACCATGTAACAACTTTTTGGGTTTTGGCTTTGTCTCTTTCTCTGCCCAGCTAAGTAGTGGCAAAATATTTTTTATCAGCAACTAACACAGGAAGCAAAACATGAAGGGGAAGAAATCTAGAAATGTTTGGACTAACTGTGGCCATGATTTAACACATATTTTGGAGAGACTGACTCCTTTCGTAGCTGCATGCAATTGCAGTTGGGTGCCTCTTCCATTTAATTTGAGCATACCGCTGTTTATAATTTGAGGTTCAAACCCTTCTCTTTATCTGTGATACATACTGAGTTTTCTCAAGGGTGTCTTCTGGAATGTGTAGGCTTCAGAGATCTTAGTCAAGACATTTTGTTTTCAGAGCAGCTCCACAGGGTAACGGGTGCACTCCCCATCTTAGAAAGTATGATAAAAGTGCAGGGAAGTTGGTACAAGAGTTTCTGCTAAGTTTGGGACTCCAGTCTGAGGTGTTTAGACCGGATTTATCAGGGAAAAGAAATTATGTTACTTATGCTTTAGAGGATTTTGGCTATTATTGGCTGGTTGTTTTTTTAGAGAAAACAATATGAAAATTACTTGTTTGTGAACAATATCAATATATTTCCACAAGGTGCAATTTCAGAGAGTTCTGTCACAAGTTTTGGACTGACAGTACCTGTAGCTTTTTGTCTGCTCAGTGAAGAAGTAATTAGTCTGCAGACATGAACTCTTTTGCTGAGGTCTGATCAACCCTTTTTTCTTTCCCCACCCACTGGCTCCTCATCCTAGTCTCCAAACTGATCTTATACAAGTGCGAAACAATGGTCTCCCCGGCCAAGTCTTAAGTCCTTGTTCTTAAGTGTCATAGTGCTAGGCATTATCATCTGAATGTATTGATGGGGCAAAGTTACTCTCATTTCACGAGCAGTGGTACAACTGCACTGAAGCTCTCCAGAGGACTGTCCCAGGGCACATGAGAGGAATGGGAATGTCCAGATTAATCAGTTGGAGAGTCGCAAAATTATAGCAGTTGAAAAGAGACTTTTTATAATGCAAAATATTGGATAACCTTAGCTTTTGCTTTAGCTGTGAATAGAATGAAGCTGACGATGGCATGTTGGTTTGGCAAGAGCCACTGTTATATTATCAATACAGCCATCAGGCTGAGTTCTGAAGAAAGCAAAACTTGACTAATAGAATGCACTAATTTTGCGAGGTACCTGTGCTCCAACTTTGTATTTCCTGTTTTCTTTTGAATAACATACAGGCCCCTGGCTGACGTCTCCTTCTTTGTCACCTCATATGTGATTAGGGCTAAATTTACTTTTAATCCTAGAATACTGTTAGATCTCTCATCAGCACTTTGACTTGCGTATCTGTATTACTATAAACCAATGATAACACTACTCCTGATGATACATTATGTAGTCCTTTGCTGGATATTTAAAATACAGAAGCTCACCTAGTTTTGAAAGTGCCTAAGTGTGATGATGTCATACTGCTTTTGGTCAACTAAGCAGATTACCGGAGATGACTGGTTTCTATGTCAAATGTTTTTGATGATCTTCAGAATTTATAACACAGTACTGATGTTCATTTCCCTGTAGATTCTCTCTCTCAGGTAAACATAGCTATAGCAGATCTGAGACCCTTCCACCATGCATGCAAATTAACCAGCTTGCTAGGTTTAAATTTAAATTTGGATTTAAAATTTGAATAGTTTTGTAAGCTTTTATACAGGGGGAAATACAGATGGACTCTCACTGGTGCTTCCCTAAAAATACTGAGTGAATAGGTTTAGGTCCAGTGTAATTTAAGGTTGCATTGAAAAAATGGGCACAGATGAAATGGCATCCACATGCCATAAGATTCCAAGGGAAATATTTCAAGGTTAGCAATTCTTATAAGTTGTCTGCTCTTTGAAATTCAATCCTTATGGAAATTCATATTCTCATGAAAATTTCAACCAAGTCCTAACAGACTAGAACTGGAGAAAATCTGTCTGGTTTTGATTTTAACTGGAGTCAAAGCTGTTGGTTCAATATTGGGCAACTTCAAGGAGACTGACTCGCATAGCTGAAGTTAATTTTTTGCTGAAATGTTAGGTGAATCAGGGCATTACAGTTGAGGTTCTGATTACAATTCCTCTCTAACAGACTTCACATAATCATGTGCACACATAACTTTTTAAACTAATTTTGTTTATCAGTTTATACTGATATACACAGTGTGAGAAAATGCCACATGCTGTGGAGGTTGCAAGGGGGGGGAGAGGGCGTTGGTTCGGTTTCGTTTTGTTTTGTTTAAGCTTGAATTTGAACTCTGGAGGTGGGATTTTCCAAAGGATATCTGTCGGGTATTTTTGAGACATAGACACTTGTGAAATGGAGAACATCTGGTTCAACATTGTTAATCTCCATTTGGAGAATGCCAGTTAGTTATTACTCAGACTTTATGGTGAAAAGAAAATATTTTGTTTTCCAACATTGTCTGTTGTTTTTCTGCTTTTGAAACTTTTCTGACATAGTGGAACAGGAACAGTATGCATTTTGTAAATATAATGAATGTGTTATGTAAGCAATGGATTTTTTTTTTTTTAGCTCTGCAACTGCGAAACGGTTAGTTTCAGTGCTAGCTCAGTCTGGAAAGATGAGCTACTCTAAATAGCAAATTACGGTTCTGCTTGCTTTATTGTGGGGCTACAGTATGCAAACTTGCAGTGTAAACTGTTGCATTCAAATAAGAGAAAATGAGGGCTAGGGAGGCTTGCCTGGTTTTTCACCTGCTGCAGTGAACTTCTGACTTCATAGAATTTGTATAAAGCCTAGAAAAGCATTAAAGTTTAACAGCTACTGGTCTTTCATCAAATCATTTGTAACAACCAGTGCTTGGGATACCAATTGCTCCCTTGGGTTTCATATGTGCAACACAAGAATGTAATTTTACTTTCACTCTTTCCCATTTTGCTTTTGCTCCTATTTAGTAAAAATTACCAAACACTTCGTAAGGTCTGCTTTGCAAGGTACTTTGCCAGCCCCCTGTAACTGTAGCCAGTAAGGAGAATGGAAATGTTTACTTTTTTCTTTCTTTTCATTGTTTTTCCTGCTTGGAACAGCCCTTTATATTGCCAATAGAACTTGACTTCGACATTTCTTCGTTCTTCCACAGTACTCTACAAACTGGGCAAATGATCATTTTCCTCATGACACAGAAATTAAGGTAATGTAAAGTACATTTCAGCAAAAATCCCCATTAAATGTTGCTCTTACCTTTTGAATTTCCACTGTCCTATCTTTTTGTTCCAGAAACTCTGCTCTTGAGGCTAGTTGCTGAACATAGGAACAGGTAGTTTGCATCAAAGGCTCTACCTCATTATTGCAAAAGGTTGGTAGTGTGAAAAAGTAAGGAAAAGCCCTAACCCTCACTTTTTTTATTAGTAGGTTTATTTTTTACTGCAGTCATCACTAGGCTTTTTTCTGCAAGGAAAGTCCTTTGGAGGATTTAAGTAAAAGCAAACAGCTTCCACAAATTTTACTACTCACAGTAATTGGAAAGTTAAATTCAGCAAGTTCTGGTGGTGTTTTGCTTGGGGGAGGGGGAAGGTACCTGTATGTATAAGATCTCCTCTGAAGTGGGGGAAAAATCTGTGGGAAATCTGTTTTATCTTTATTGAATTTTCTTTTTAATCAGTTATGACATGGTGCACCAAGAATGGCTATTTCCCTTTTCCTCCCCCCCCACCAATGAATTCTTCAACAAGTAGCAAATTATTTAAGATAAATGCCTACTGCTGTAGACAGCTGCCAGAATAGAAGTGAAAATAAACTGGTGAAAGGAAACTGCCCAGTTCATGGAAAGGGCAGCAACGATATAGTGCAGCAAGTCCATGACACTTCTGGATACACATGCTGAAAGACTTACCCTGGCTGGCCTGCTACAAATCTCCCAGTAATTCATTAAGGGGGAACGCTCCTTGCAACATTTCACTCCTATTTTCACACCCTTTGTCTTTACCTTCCATACTCAGTGGGTTCATTCCTATGTCAAGTGAGCCTCAGTGAAACCAGTTTTTCATTCCTGATAGAGCATACTGTTTTGCTCGAGTAGAAAGATTAGATGGATGCTTTTACTGTAAGTATTTTAACAGTCTGTGGTATTTTTTCAAGGTTTGGGGTCAAAAGAAGGATATGATCATTGTGATCCAGTAAATAATGTAGAATAAAGTAGCGTGACTAGTGAGTGAAACAGGGGTGAATGTTGTCATGTTTTCCTGTAACTTTGAGAAACAGCCTTGAAGAACCAGTCATCCTCTAAATATAATGCAATCAGCTGTATATGAAGATGGAAATATAAAAACATATCCTGGTTGTTCTAATCTGCTTCAAATCTTTGAAATTACAGCATTAATTTATTTTCATTATCACAGGGGCCAATTTGCTATAATTGTCTAGGGAGGAATCCCATTAACTTCACTCTGAATTTTTCTGAATGCTGACCATGGGATTTGACCTGTTTAAACAAAGAAGCTTGCCATTTATTTCAGCTAGTATTTAGTTACATCAAGTGTCTCTATTCTTCCTTATGTAACTTGACAACCCTAAAGAAAGTTGTAGCGAGTCCTGGTTTAGTAATTTTGTATTTCTAAAACAGACCGGAGTGATGGGACAATACTTGAATTTACACAATAGTTACTGAAATATGTTGGCAGAAAACTGGATCTGGATAACCTGAGTGTATCCACAGAAGTAAAACTGTCACCTTTTGCTCATAGTTTACAGTTTTATGAGATTAGGCAGGTTGGGAGGGCAAAGTATGGCAATACCAGTACTTTGGTATACTTTTTTTTTTTTTNAACCAGTTCTTTTTGTTTTTTTTTTTTTTTTTTTTTTTTTAACTGTAATAGCTGCGTAATGGCATGCTGGCAGTTGCTGCTATATCTAGAGCTGATTTGATTCTCTAAACAGCAGTGCAGATCCTTGAGCATAGTTTGTGGAGAATGGTTCTATCAAGAGAATGTTTCAGAATGGTTTTATCAAGAGTGCAATTCAAGAAGCAGTCTGTTTTACATTAGTGTGTCTCTGGGTACAGATTCGGGGTTTTTTAAAGTCGTCTTGTTATTTCCCAGTCTATAAAATGGCTCATCATTGATGGCATTCTGTGGGGCCTCTGGATTTCATTCATAAACCTTTACAGTCTGATGGGATTTCCATGGTTGAGACACATTCCGTTGTGCATATGCACACATACATACATGTGCATGCTACAGTCTTATCTGTGTAAAGGAAACTCCTCTTTAGTGGAGGCACATAAACGAAACATCATCTGACTGAAAAATGTTTGTACTGGGCCAAGAGTGGGCTGCATGTTCACATTGGTCCAGTAAGAAAGGTAACCTCTATAATACTTGAAAGTTTTTTTGCCTGTGTCTTGGTTGGTTGTTTGCTTGTTTTTAAATTGTTTTTTGATAGGACTAAACAGGTACCAGAATCTAGGCTGCTGTAACTCCTGTTAACTCTCCTGTGGATTTCAACTTGGAAATTCAGTGACCTGCTCTTTCCTTGGTTTAACACAAATGGTAGATGGATTTGCTTCTTGTAAGCAGGATAGAAACATCCAATGTTATAAAGCAAAGAAAGCAAACCCTGTGCACAATAGTTATTTTTTCACTTACTGCATTGTTTGAGACTTTAGCACCTATTTCTTTAAGTCTCCACTTTTGTAAGTGATTTAAACCTTCTCATATTTGTATGTGGGTGTATGTTTGCTGTTCACTTCTTAAAAATCCTGAGGAATCTGTATTTGGCATGATATGGAAGTGCCATGTTTGACACTCTTCCTTATTATGGATATAGAACTTTAATAAAGTTTCCTTTTCACCCTTACATTTTAGCATTGCTGTTTTTCCTTTGTGATTGTATTTGATGTCTAAATATTGTTTGATGCGCTATGGTTAGTTTAGAAAAACTATCCCTGCTCTGTCAGATATGTGCATCTCCTCCTTGATATCTTATCATGTGCTTTGAGAGCAGAACACAGTGATGCTGTCTAAATTCCAGCATCAGAGGTCACAGTATAGTGTCCCTTTGCACCGTTTTTGGAACCTGAAATTTCTCCTGTGTGTTTTATTCTGGTTACTTGTAATAGCCTTCTGTTACTTTACTTTATATTACTAACCCACCAACAGTATTCCCCTTTTTTGGTCAGCTTGCAATCTGTTTTCTTCAGGCTTACTTGCTTTGTCCCCTTGCGTGATTCCTTATCCCTGATTGTAAATTGTATCCTCAAAATAACATACCTACCTCAGCACTATCTTCGCAAAAACAGACCATCAGACGAATGCTAAACCAAAGTACTATTAATATGAAAAGCAAATGGTAATGAAAGTAGAAGAACTAAACACAGTAGTAAACTTAGTAGCTGAAAGAGAAGAATGAGTGATGAGTCTTAATACTGTTTTGGGTTAATGTAATAGATATGGTTTTAGCTAATGACTTGCTATTACAAACATCTCAATGAAATGAAGTGATGCCACTTGGTAAAGCAGTAGATTCACTGGTTTCTATAACTCTAAAATTAGTTCTGTTAAGTAGTGAATCATGATTAGTAACTACTTGCAGAGCTGCTGTTTTCTGTCAGGTGAGCTGTATTAGCAGGAATCGTTACAAGCACATGAAGATTTAACCTAGCTCTAAAATGCAGACTGATTCAAGGTAGAAATAAAAAGGAGAGATTTTTTTTTTGCCCGCTTGTAGTATGCTGTTTATAATTCACTTTGAGAAATAAACAGTCCTTTTTTAAATTAAAATGTAACATGTATTTACTAGGTAGATCTCATCGAAGATGTGTTTTCTGTATTTTCCTTTTCAGAATATTATTAGAAGTTGATTGCTATATGTGAACTGAACAACTTAGAGGGCATGGTTTTGCTGCCTAAAAGCCATGATCTCCTGAAGTACAGGTAGCATGCTTATAAGGAAGCAGCAAAATATAAAATGCGATTAATTTATTTTCAGAATTCCTAGAGGATCGGTGACACCCACTGGCTTCACCTGTTATCTTGAATTTATTTCTTGATGGAAACACAGACGTAGAAAGGTTTGTGTTGTGGCTGGAGATGTGACAGAGTGGTTTGTCAACCAAGTTGTGAGGTAGGCTTTCAAAGGCTTAAGAAATACATGTGCCTAAACCTTATAAAGCCTCTAAAGGAGTCTGGCACCTAGTGTGCCTTTGCCAGAGACGCAGTTTTCTCTTATTTCATTTAAAAAACTTAAAAATGGAGTGTACTGTGTTTCACGCTACAAAATAGGCCTATTCCGATAATAACTTTAGTTAGCGCTTACTTCCTTCTTGTTTGGTTTATAATTAATTGTTTATGAATGACTCCTTTAGGAGTTGACCAGCTTTGCAGAGCTAACTAATGTAGAGTGGTTAATAACATCCATTAAATAAATACGTGTTTGTTGGCAGTCAGCAGCTTACCTCCTCTTTAGGTCTCTATTTCTAATCTGCTGTCTTTTTTTGGCTGTAAGCTTTTTGTTCCATACCTTGGCTAGTACAATGCACTTCACTAGTGTATCATATTTTTTTTCTTTCACATTTTAAATTTAATTCAATTTCTGTTACTGTTGTTGATCAGAAGTCTAACTTCCTAAAGATATATTTAACCAGGGATGATGGTTGTAGTTCTGCTGATCTGATAATTTGTGTGTAATGGTCTTCAGCAAACAGAAACTGAAAAACTTGGCACAGAGGTTTGTATAAAGTTTGCTGTATAATCGAAGAAAAGCTTACTTTTGGAACTTTCTTCTGTATAGGTTGGAAACTTTTAAATGCTGCATTCCAAATAATGGCTCTTTTCATCAAAACGCAGGAGTTAATTTGAATCTTGAAGCAGATGAATGCACTTAGGCTCCCAAAACTTAAATCAGAAAAAAGTTTCTAAGCTTGGTAATTTCCTATTAACTTCTTACTGTTGTTTTTTTTTTTTTCTCCTGTTTGCCTTTGAGATGAAAAGGAAGAGTGTGAAACCAGTTCCTTGAGTTGGCGCTCAAGGAACTCTACTGGGCCAGAATCGGAAAGGACCAGCAGGCTCAGAGCAGCCTTCCTGTCTTCCACCTCCTCCTTTTCTGTCTCCTTCACAAGGTTCTAGTCTGGAATTGTAGGCCAAGTTATAGATCGGTCTTTCTTCTTGGAAAAAATGGACTCATTTTGTGTATATGCTTACTTAAAAGCTCGCATTTGGTTCTTATCCGTGTTATGCTACTAGAGAAGGCAGATAGATCTAGGAAAAATTTTCAAGAGCTTTTTTTAATTAAGTCTGGGGAGCTCTGCGTAGTCTGAGACAAAATTTTATGGGGGATATTTCAGAAAAACACCATTGCCTGTAGCATAGCCTATATACGGTTCTCAAGTGTACGTAATTCTTACACAGTTTTAAAGTTTTGTTTAAAATTATATTATCAGTTTTAATATATTAATATACATTTCAGAGATATTTTTGTGTACAAATAAGATGATGTATGACCTTAAAATTACCATTTAATACATTTCTATAATCCATAAGAATCTATTTTTATATAAATAGTCTCTTCATTGCTGTATGTGAGGTGTGAATGGGAATTATGTGTTCCACAGGCTTTAAGAAAAGGAGAGAATTTGCTCTTAAAGGTGTGGGGGAGTTTGTTTGTTTTTGCCAGAGCATTCCTTTTTTTTTTTTTTTGAAATAATTAGTAACATCGAATAACTAGAAAGCATTTTGAGAATGTTTCACCTTCAGAAAAAGGATCTGTACCTTATTGAGACAATACTAAATAATTGTGTGTGTTTAAGGCTGACAAAGTAAAATATCTCTAATTCTTAATCTCTTTTTGTAGGTAAAGTAATAGGTTAAAAACTTCCATTACATAAATCATTACTTGCACTTAAATATTATTTGTATGCTTTGTAGTTTGAGCAGGGCAAATGTATGCAAGTAAATACTGCTTACGTTCAAAATAAGAATCCCAAAGCTAAATTTCAAATAAAAGGACACATATAGAGCTGTGGGGCGGAGTGTCTGCCTTACCAAGATAGCTTAGTTTGGTATAGCAAGAAAGGAAAGAAAATTTGTAATGCACAGTACAAACATGAAGGGGCATTATGACCAGCATTGCTTTGCTGGTTATGCTTCTGCTTCAGGAAGTCACCCTTAGTTTAGGAAGTATCAAAAATAGAAAAATGAGAGGCTAGGAAGAATAATAATGGAAACAAATCTAACTGGGCATGAAAAGAAGCAATGGTGCGAGTCAGAAACATCAAGATTCCATAAGGCCTTTTCTCCATCAAAAATGAAGGAATAAAAAAGATTTCAAGTATGGAACTTACATTAATCCCGTGGCCCCAAGTGTGTGCTCCAAGAATCGGCAAGAATTGTTGCTAAGATAGGAGACCTGCAGAGATTGCTTTCATCATGCTATTTATTCTTTGTAGTGTGTTGTGCCATTGAATGTATGGTAGGAAGTGCGTCCTGCCATTCTTCTGTGGCATTTTAAAAATGGCCAATCCAGCAAGGAATCTGAGGTTAGTGTACTCTGACCAATCAGTTACTTTTTCATCTGGTAGAGAGGTGAATTACAGCAAGTGTTAGGGAGGAAGGAGGACATGTGGAGAGCAGCATTTCAGAAATGTGACTTTCCAAGTGTTCCAAAGCCTTAGAGATATGTAGACATGAATAAAATAACTTTGCAGAACAGTGTATGCTGTAGTGGAATAGCTGCATATTTTCTGAATTAGGTCACATAAAATGCTGAATTAGCTCATCCCTACCTCAGCCACTTCAGAAAGGAGCCAAGAGCCTGTTGGAGTTATCAGACAAGTACAGCTCAACCATGGGAGAGAACTAAAGGTGCAGCCTGATATTCATGTACCCGTTCGTATGTTTAATGTTCTTGTTCCTTTCCTCCTGGCATTCTCGCTTCATCAGCTAGTTCTCCTGTGAACAGCTGAGTATTTCCTGAGAGGTGAAGAAACCATTTATCTCTAAATTGTCCCATTTAGAATTGGGTTTAGGTTTAGAATTCCTTGTGACAGTCTTCCTTCAGGTGAGTTGGAAGTTGCCATAGCTTTGTCTTCTAGGTAAAATAAAACTCTCGGGCACTTGCATTTGGATTTGCGTTGCTATCACCTCTCTAAAATACATCACAAAGAGATCAATCCCAACACCACTAAATTTTACTGAACCTTTAGCAACCTGTGAAATCACTGCTAGCAACATTTGTACTTGATGATGGCTACTTGCTGAAGAAAGAAGAGAAATAAAACAAAATTAAAGTGCATTGCAAAGCAATTGGATACATTTAAATGAATGCCTGTAAGTGGGAGAGCCTGGTGTGAGTGGGTATGCTGGTATTGGCAAGTAAAATCTTGTTTAAAAGGACTGGTGGAAATCAAGACACTTACTGTATCAGTAAAATAACACTGGAAAAATGTGTGTGTATGGCTGAGTAATGAGTCAGGTAAAGTAAAAACACCAGGTTCTCTTCACCTTTTCAGTTCTGTAAATAAGGAGCAGGTCCACCGAACAGAGTTGCACAGGTGTGGAATATCTTGAAGAAGTCCAAGCTAAATTGAAGTCACAGTGGCAGGAGCAGAGAGGGTAAAGTCTTCTGTAAAGGTTAGGAAGGAGAGCTGGTAAAGTTCTCTTCAGGACAACTGCGAGTGGGGACAATGGCTTAATCCTGTGTCTGCCCGGCAATGTGTTTTCTGTGTTGCTCTAGGAATGTCTCTGGCGTGCACTGGGTGATCTTAAATATTAAATAGTAATTCTCAACGTCTCAAATGTATTCCCAGTTTTGGACTTCTGAAGCATCAAATGGTACTGGCTGATGGCCAGCAGCCTCATCCTTATCATCAGTGACCTCTGGAGTGGATCTGAATGCCAAATACACTTCTGTTGTCAATTATGCTTCTATTCTTTGCCCCTTGTTAATTGCCTTCCTATAATCAGTGTTTCCTAAAATCAGTGCTGCACTTCCCATTGGGACTTTATCATAAGAACACAAACACTACTGGAATGCAGAGGATCCCTGCGCATGATTTGGAATAAGTAGACTGGAGGCAAGAAAGCAGTATTGACAGTAGGTTATGAGAATGGGGGTGACAGCCACTGGCAGAGCAGGCAGAGCCCAGGAAGCAGAAAAATCCTGCCTTAAAGTGAGAAGAAGAAAACAGGCAGGTGTTGAGAATCTCACAGCAATGACAGCGGATATGTTTCCATGCCCAGTCTGTGCTGACCCTGCAGCAGTTTCAGCACAGTTCACATTGCTTTGATCCAGTGATTGGTACTGATTTGAGGTGAGATCTCTGTAAGCTTATGGGGGAATCTCATTACTAAATTCTCTTTGCATTTGTGATACTTTTGGATTGATGTTTATTCCTGAATTGCATTATGCTCATGATCAAAGGTACTCTTCTTTTTTTCTTTTTTTTCCCCTTCTCCTCCTTTCTTGGAAACAGCTGGGTATTTGAAAGTATCAAAGAATGAAAAAACAGATAAAGGAATAGTTCAGAAATCTGTCTAAATTTTAGGCTTAAAATTTGAGTTACTACTGTATTCCAGTTACTGAGTATCTGTAATACCATCATGCTACCGTCAACAAAGAATGTGCAATGGGAAACAGGGATATTCATTTATTCCTGGGGAAGAAAAGTGAAAACCTCCAGCTTCATGCCATGATCAGTTCATCTCCTGCTCAAGGGAGAAACCCTAATACATCCACCAAAGTGTTTAAGACCTTTATTGGAACATAAATAATGTTAAAAGATGGCAGTCTTTGTCTTAAAGGACTTTCTGAGACGGGCATCCTCTCCATGTACAGATAGTGAAACTGAGCTAGTTCACAGAAGTTCTGGGACTGACTGTAGAGCCCTTAATACAGTGTGGTCAATGCTAAAATGTGAAATTATTTGAGAATGAGCTTCACTGAGCTGCCATGGGGATAACTTGGATGATTAAGAATCACTATGAGCAAATCTGGCCCACAAAGATTTACCTAGGATCATGTGACAAGATAATGGCTGTGCCAGGAATACAGCTGAGGTCTCTTGGCTTCCAGTCCAGTGACTTACGCACTGCCAAAACGGAACAGGGTGATTAACAAAAAAGCATCAACATGGATTTTAGCAAAAATAGGAAGCCATAATATGTTTGAGATGACAAATGCCAAAAGGCATTTAAATTCACCTCTTAAAACCATTCAACTTACAAGTACTTTAACAAATCTTAGTTGGACAAATGAGCAAAAGAGAACAAATGTTAATCTTTTATTTAGTGAGTTCTGCAATTCATAGAAATTATTCCTCCTCATCCAGAAGAATATTTGCAAATGGCGGGGGTGGGGGGCGGACAATGGACCAGCCTGTTTTATTTCTGTTGAGGTCTTGGTTAATTGTAAGAAATTTTATGTCCCACTGACTTTAGTAATGTCTTGGGTTTTTTGGATGTTTTTCCCTTTTGGTTTGTTGTAATTTCCAGGTATTTTTAGTCCTGTTTTCAGAGAGCATACCTGATTTACTATGTCCCTTTTAACTTGAGTCAAAAAGTTTTAGAAGTTCAATAATAGTTTTTCTTGCTATGAAAAATGAAGTTCTCAATGAAGAAGGCTTTTATATGATGATTGATAGGTCTACTGTATTTCTGGTTTTAAAATTCACTTTGTTCATTTTTTTTGTAAAGCAGAATAGTGTCAATATTACATTCTATTCAGACAAGTCCACTATAGGCACTCAGATGTCAAAATGTTTCGAAAACATATAAAAAATAAAGAAATGAATAGAAGCTTCCTTGTTCCTTAAATTATTACTGTGTTACCCTGAACTGTAAGTGAACCCTTTTTGCTTATAAAAGAAGCAGCTGTTCATGCGATTGAAACCATGGTTCATTACAAGCTGACCTCAAATTCAGGAGTAAAACTTCCTCTATTTTACTACAACTATTCAGACGTGGACTAGAGATAAACAATAATCAAAATCAGGATGAAACTTGACTGGGAAACCCTCTATACTCTTTGGCAGAATTATAGCAGCTCTTGGATCACCAAGAGTGATATAATGTTAAATGACCCTAAAACATTCCCTTCTCAAATGCAGCAGGTCTGTGCTGCCAACTCTGTAGCAAACAAAGGCTGATTGTAATGACTCCTTAAGCATAAGAGTATAGAAACGTTAATTATCACATTTTTTCACATTAAACATTTACAGAGAGTCAAGATGAAAATGGACCTGTTTATATCGATTTTACACTTCTTTTTGGGTAAATCATGTGATTAAAACAGATTTTCCGTGTGTGTCCCATTTGAGTTTCATATCTTTCCTAAATGGCTTTGCTTTTTAGCTAATTTTGAAATTATATTGGATGTAAAACTAACAAAAGTAAGCTAATGTGCCACTACTCTGTTTTGACTGAAGATATAAGTCTAGAGTAATGTCATACCATTAAAAAACGTAAACTAAATTAATGCTCATTACGAGCCAACTCTTTTATAAGTGAAGTAGGGCAGTGACATAGTGCCTCGGATGTATGTTTCTGTGTTTTGGTCTATTGTGTTTGTTATCCGTCTTCTGTAGCTCCCTTGTTTGTTGTTGTCCAATTTTGAGACACAGCAATCCTTTCTAATATTATTCATGACCCATATAATGAGACTTAGAGATAAGATCTTTTACTATTTACTGGAATGCTATACAAAGTTCCTAAGGTTTCATGATCATGTACAAATAAGAGATTCTTTATGAATGTGTGTCTGTTTGCCATGATACATTTCGTTACACACATTTGGGGCAAAAAACTTTGAGTCAGAGTGAAATACCATATGCATCAAGTAGTAGCAATATTAATGATACTTTTTCAGTAAACTGTAATTCTTCCTCATACTATAACTGTGTTCAGACAATTTTTTTGCATTCTGTCCTAACTTTCTTGTGGAGATGTTAAAAACTTGGTAATGGGAATGTATCTCTGGTCTTTTTACATGTGTTATGGAAGTGTCTTAAGAAATCGCTAGGGGAAAAGAAAGGGGGAAAAAAAAAGAAAGGGGGAAAAAAAAGAAAAAAAGTTGTTTTCCTGTGCTTAGAAATCTGCTGGCTGGAGATGTATAATACTGTTTTTGAGATAAGCTGATACTATCTTCCATTGATACATAGTTTTCCTTATGCCTTATTCACCCATTGAAGCACTTGTGGTGTTTGACTCTTGTTATTAATCTGCATAAAATTTGTTGATTTCCTTTACCCACAGATTTTGAGAGGTTTTTCTACCAAAGATGAGGTTTGTTTAAACTGTCTAATCTTTGAATGTTAGGAAAGCAAAAAGTACTTCTGTTGAAGTGTCATTTTGAGGGAAGATAATTGAAAAGCTAAAACTTCAGATTTCTCATAAACATTTTCTTAAATTTGTTGTATTTTCTTCACTCATAGTGTGTGCATTGCATGCAGCGTCTTCTTCTCTACTCAGTAGAATTCCATGTCATCTTTGTCGAGGTCTATCCCCTGCCCTTCCTGTAAAGAAGCTAGGAGGAAACCACCTAACTTTCACATCACAGTTTTGGTTTTGTTTGGTTTGATCCCATCACTGTGCGACTCCATTAGATTACTCATGCCTGCTTGCCAGAAGATCAGGGAGCCTTACCTGGAGTCACACATGGAAGAGGTCAGAATCCCACTTGACTAGACTAGACTGGTTTTTTTTAACTCTTTTTCTTCTTAAGCTATTGCCCTACTGGTGCAAACTCAGCCATAATCTGAGAAGAAAGAAGAAAGCAGGGAGGGAGACTGGGCAGCTGCTTAGCTGTGACTATACAGTGTGACATGGAGTCATGCTTAACACAGACCATAGCTGTCTGTTGCAAAATATGACTGCTCTTCTCTCTGCCTGGACTCTTAGGGACAAATCTCACGCGTTGCATGTATCCTGTTTTCAGCTGGTCTTTACTTGGCCTGTTTTCGTTTGGCTGCTGTACTCTGTGTTATAGGTCTTATTCTTAATGAGCCTTTCTTCTCTGCTTTTGAACTTGTGACTTCTCTGCTTTCAAGACAGACTTTTTGGTTTTGTTTCCTGTCTGGTCACAGTGTTGCTGATTACTCATTGCATATTTTCTGTAAGAATGATGATAATTTAGATTTCATCTTTTTAATTATTCGTAAGTGGTATTAGGGTTGTTAGCTAAGTATATCTACCTTGAGTGTAATACAGGGTCCTATATATCATGTCTGATATTTGGACCCAGCTGTTTTCTTTTTGAAGGGGGGATGGTCTGCAAGTACACTCACACTGCAAGTGCACAGTGTTATCGCTCCTGAGACTGACCAGTTTTTTGCCTTCACGTAGAAGGTGTGTGTTCATACTCTGCTGTCCCTCATGTTCAGTGCAGGTGGAGTATGTCTAGCACAATTTCCCTTTCTCTCAGCTGCCTGGGGGATAAAACATTCTTCTGTAGAGAAATCTTGAAGATTTTGGTCCTACTGTTTGCTGCTGTTTTATCATCCGTCTTCAGCATATGTAAATGGCTGCTGGGAAGAAAAAAAACCAACACAAAACCTGGGGCAAATTCTTTTAATAGCTTTGGTTGTCAATCTTCTCTTGCATTAGTAATCTGTTCAAGTCTTCTTAGTTCGTTTTTGGTGAAGGTAAGTCCAAATGCTCTGCTTTCGGGGTAGATGTGTTTCTGGCCCAGAATGGCACTATCTGCTTCTCAGGTATGCTGAGTTCTGTGGGTCTCCTAGAGGCGACACCATTCAGCGCTGACCATACCCAGCAATGACCAAGCTCCTCTGGCCACCAATGTAAAAAGAAGATACTCTCAATTTCAGCCCCATGCCTCCTTGTTCGTTTGCACAAAAATGTGTCCGTTGGATCCACTGCAGCTGCTTAATGTCATCCATGTGTCTGTAATCTTCCTGATTTTTGGCTGAGGAACTCGTACAGAAAAAAAAGAGCAAAGGCAGATGAAGACTTAGTGATCTCTGTCTTCCACTTAAGGAGAAAGCTGAGCTCACACATAACCTTTTGGATATTTCTTCATGGTCCATTAACTGTTAGGGCAGCACTTCCACTTAATGAAGCTTTTATGGTTCAAGGCAATATCTTGCGGTTTATTACATCCTCTTGTCACCTGAGTATGAATTGAGTCAGCAAAGTGTATCAGCTTTCCACTGGGGAGACTGGTTTCTTTTTTGGATATCTGCTCAGCTAGAAGTGTCTGAGCAATCCTGCTGTTAAGATAGGGTCCCAAAGTGCTTAGATGCTTTTAATAAGTGAGCATCTCTCTTGGTACTGGTGTGATCGGATAATTACCAGACCTTTTTGATATTCATTGAGCACAAGCTCATTGGTCATCACTGCTTTCCAAATCTCTAGTTCACTGAATCCAAGGATGACCTGATGATGTTTCAGGGAGCTCCAGCTAGTTTCAGAATCTCTCTTGGGCTGTTCTAGACAGAGCAGGTCTTAGATATGCCAATTTTCCTGTATTTTCTATTTATTATTTTTGCTTCTCTAAGAACAGGTGAAACTTAGCAGATTTTGGAGGTATCTTTCAACAACCCTGAAATACATCAAACTGAGAAATTACTGCAGAGGTGGATTAGGACAATATTTTTCAGTTGGAAGAGATTTATAAATTCATTTGAAATCACTTCCTCTGTTCCTAAAATGGAGCCATGCCATTTCCAAGAAAGGGAACAAAGGATGTGTACTCTGTGGAGCTATAAGGAGAACAGAAGAATGCATAGAATTGTCCAGTGGAATTGATATATTTACCCCTATAAATGCCTTGAAATGTTGAATGATCTAAGAGATCAGGAATATTGTTGTGCCTGTTGTAGCTGAGTGTAGGGTTCAGAATGCTCCAAAGCCAAAGGGAGTGCCTGGTGGGAGTAGTGCCACCTGCTGAACCCCTGTTTCCATTGCTCACAGCATCCTGGATTGTCCTGTGTGTTCTCTTGCCTGTCCAGGTTGTTGGTAAACTATTTAGGTGACTGTGCTTGCAGACAGTCTACCACTTTCTGTCTCACTCTTCAGTCTCTCAGATGAATTTCGTAGATAAAAGAATCTTTGTCATTTTAACCTTTTTTCAGTGGTTTGAGTTGAAGTGTCAGACGTAACTTCTAATTTCCTGCCTATTTCATTTTAGGCCAGGTCTTTTGGCATTGTTTAATCGGTGTGATATTTTAATTGACTATTGACATGTGTCTTTTGCTCCGGCATGTTTTAGAAACACACAAAATGCCTGCAGTTTAAAAAGCAAATTATGCAAAACTGAAAAGTACAAGGAACAAAGTAGACTTATTTTTCTCCTTATTCTTAAAAATCATCAAAACCTGATTATCTTAACATCGCCTAGAATGGACTTTTTAAAAAAATGACAGAGATCATCTGTGTTTGGAAGATGCTCTTTAGATATGACTGGTTTAAAATGTGAGGGACAGTATTAATTTAAGGGATTTCTTAATATTTTGAGACTCTAAAAACTAGTAAATGCAAAAAAGTTATCCACAGCCATTTGTTTAATAGTAAAAAAGAAATCTGTACCAAACCCTAATATTAGGATAGAGCCTATACAGAATTTAAATAGCTGGTTTCAAAGCTAGCAGTGGAGTATGCTGTTTGATGTCATTCATTGCCTTTCTTTTAGGGAACTTAGATTTCCCTGTGGTCATATTGGATTGACTCAAGAAAACATAGAGGGGTCTAAACATCTCAGAGGGAGGTCTTCTGTTGCCCAATGCAGAGGCTGCTCATGTAGTAATATAGATTATATTCTTTTTCACAGAGAGTCAGAACAAAACCACTCCTCCATGACCAAAACCAGAATATAAGATACCTTAAGTGTATTAGCCTTTCAGTGCCGTCTTTGTTCTGATACTGCACCATCTGCCACGTGCTATACTGTGATTCTCTTGAAGTATTTATTTATTTCTGTAGTGTCTGAAAGTTTGTGCTATAGGTGTTAGAAACACATAAGAAGGTAGCACTGCGCCTAAAGATCTTACAAGTTAAACAAATGGAATACAAAGGGAGGAAGGACATTTTTATTTATTTCTGCTTGCCTTTTTTATTATTTTGTTTTGCCTGTTCTGCTGCTCTATGTAGCTACTCTATTTTCTAGCTGCTTTCTGTAGCTACTGGGTATTTTCCTTAACTGCACGTGTCTTGTCTCTTGTGTAACCTTTTCTTAATGTCATGCAACTTGTATGAGTTTTTCCACTTCCTTTTAGCTTTCTTCTGTTTTCACACTTGCATACAAACATTTATTTCAGCTGTAAAACATAATTAGTTTGTATTCTGCTTCAAACTGTTTGGTTGTCCCAGGCCTTTGGGGGAATCTCTCTCTAGCACGTGTTAAAAATGCTGATTAGTCCGCTAGTGATCATGCTATGCCAGAGCCACTGGCTATCTCCTTTCTGGTCACGAAAGATAGGCCTGAAGCAAGAATTAAAACAGCACTGTCTTTACTCCTGATCTACTCTGTGCTTGCTTGTCCCAGGATATTGCAGTCTGGAGCATCTTTCACTTGGTTGCAAGAACAGTAACAGTGTGACCTGCACATGTGTGTCTGCAAACACAAACACAGCCAGTTCTCCCAGTATCAGGATGCTGTTGACCCTAAGAAGGAAAGCGCAGTGGACTTCTATCTCCTCCGTGTTACAGAGAGGCTAAAGAATAATGCAATTCAGACATCTTAACGGGGCAAATTATTTGCAGCGGAGGAGAACATAAGGTAAGTCATTCTGTTCTTGTTATTTTAGCTTCCATTTGTCTCTATAGCCAATCTAATTTTTAAAAAGAAATGCAGTATATCAAGAAACACCGATAGCTGGACCCAAAGCTAACAGCCACTGCAGTGTTCTTCAGTTGCTATTCATGGTTTATTTCATAATCTCACTGAATGGACTCTCAAAAAAAGAAACTTTTTTTTTCATTGTCCCCACTTCATAAAAATCACACTAGTCTGAAAATTATCAAACTGTTAATGAAGTGAACATTAATATTTTCAGAGCAACTACTGAAGTAACCAAAGAGGTACACTGGGAAAGTCGTATTTCAGCTCTAAGTTCAAGATCTGTGAACTGGCTTAAATCCAAAGGCTTTGACGTAGTTTTCTGCTACTGCACTCATGCTGCCTTTTGTTTTTATTTGTGTTTTTTTTTTTCTTTTTTATTTTAGTCACTTATTTTCTGTATGAAAAAACAGACTATGCAGTGGAGGGAGCAGTGTGAGTGGAAATTGCATGCAAAAGGAAGGGTTTGGAACTCAGAAGTCCTTAAAAAAAAAAAAAACAACAAAAAACCAAAACCCCAAACCCCAAAAACAACTAAAAAAACCTTCTTAAGAAGATTTTAAATCAAAGAAGAGATTTATCAGCTATTCTGCATTACCAGCAGTAGGACAAACTTGATAGGAGTCAAGACTTCTCATGCAAAGCTCAGAACAGCACGTTTTCAACTACCTAAAGATGCAAGTTTTGCCTTGTTGTTGATCCTTGACAGAAATCATAGTCTAAGCCCCCCTCACTTTCCTGAGACATCGAGTGATGATGCTGGCTCTCCTCCAGCTAAGGCAATATTCCAGGGAAAGATAGCATAGCTAAGCCAGTCAGCTGTCTAAAAATGGCTATGTTAGAAAGGAAGAAAAAGTGAGAATAGAGAATGTCTTCTCACATAAAAATAAAATTTGTTATTTTAATACAGATTTTTAAAATAGATTTATTCTGACTTCCCGCTAAAAACTGCCTCAACAGTTTTTCCATTGGACCCCAAGCTTATTGTTCCTCCTGGAGGAGGTTGGTTTGAAAAAAACCCTGGCTTTAAAAAAAAAAAAAAAAAGTCCTCTAGTTAAAAAACAAAACAAAACCAGACAAAAAACCCCAAACCAAAATCACAACTAAAAAATAAGCCAAAAGATTTAATCAATGAGTACCATCACAACTTATTCAATCTGAAACACATCTCCTCCAAAGCTGAGGTGGGAGAAAATAGCAACGCTTAGTTTGCAAATTGGTTATTTAGAGACATTTGAAATTCAACATCATTTAGCGCTGAGTGTGAAGTAATTGTTCTGTTAAACCAGGAGATCAGATGAAAGTGGTACCGAAGGAATTTTCAGTCTAGAAAAGCATGGTGTAGATGGAGGTGTCATTTAAGAGAGCAGATTGTTTGAGGATGCAGCCTTGCAAAAAATTTGATTCCTCTGCCTCTGTGTCCCTGCTGGACAATACACTTTGCTTCTGTAGGAAAATACTAGAATTGTTCCTTCTTGTGCTTACAGTACTTTTATTTTTTAAGAACAGTTGTTACTATTTAATAGGTGGCTGAACTGAAAAATCTCGCAGGAAATGTCACCTGTTATCCTGTAGTGTGCCTCTCTGGGCTAATAACTTCCATGCAGCTGAAACATTGTCCTGTATGGCTTCGCTGCGGTTTGTGACTGTCTTTTCCCATTGCATACAGAAACATCATTTCCATGGAATGACCGCAGTTCCGAGGGTCACAATGATGGGTTTAATTCTGTTTTTCTTCCCTAATATAGCTACGTATTTCTAATGACTTGGCACAATCTATTGGTGTAGGTGTTCTTGCTTTCAAATTTATTTTCATAAAGTGTCAGTAAGTCCAGGTTTCTTTGGTGCACTTCTGGAATTAAGAATACAAATGCATTAAATCTTGCTTTAATGAAGAAATTGTATTCAGCTGTAGTTCTCTGCTTTGCTAAGATTAATGAATTTCAGTGCTCAAAAGGCCAAGTCTGTGTTCACCACAAGCAGGAAACCCACAGGTGGGTGCCTTTGTTAGACAGGACGACAGAGTCCAGTGAAAATAGCTTTGATATGTGTGGTGACCAGGTCAGATGTAGTGTGTTATAGTAAAGCTTGATTGGATAAGTGAGAACTCTAATGTGTGTGTATATAGTTTGTTTTCCAGACACTCTAAGCATCTCTGGTTTATACAGAGGCTGACTATTGTAGTCACACATGGACTATTCTCCGCACACACCCCACCCCCCGCCTTACGTTAGGTTATTTTGAGGGGTATGAGGTTGAATATGTGAAAAGACTTAGATGCTGCCTTGGTGGCATTTGAGACCCATTTCTTTATTTTCTTTGGGTTCTTTATTTGTTTGGTTTTTGGGATTTCTCTTTGGACTTTTAATCCTGAAGTGACTTGAAAGAGGTTTAGCCTCTGAAACATTTTGTTCTTCCTGGTACATCCTAAAAATAATCAGCCTTTGGGGGGGAAAAAAAAAATTCCAACCAGAACTGAAAGTTCCCCCATATGCTGATGACAGAATCCAGAAATGTGTTGTTTGCATACCTTATGATAACACTAGTGCCGAACAATTAATACTATTGCAAATACAATCCAGGATTTAAAAATAAAGTATTTAGGAAAAAAAGAAAGACAGCACCACCTCTACACAAAATAATTATTGGATAAAATGAGCAACAGTCCTTGAAGGCTAAAATTGCATGTTGAGTGGGCTAAGCATCAGTCTTGATGTCATTGTCTACCCACAGGGGAGGCTTCAGGTCTATGAAGAAAGCTAAGCTCTGCAGAGGGTGAATTTCAGACACCCCTGCCCTCAGTACTTCTCTGTTGGTCAGGTGTAGGCTGCTCCATGTGTTGACTACTTGGCTTTGATTTTCTGTCATCTACTTCGCTCTATACACTTTATAGGGAATAGAGGCGCCCAATAATAGGATCTGCCTGCAGTCCAACATGAAAGCGCTTACACCTTTTATTGGATCCATCCTGAATTTTCTTACATTGCTGAATTTTCTTACATTTTCTTACATTTCTTACATGCTGCTGGTCATCTAGAAGCCTTGCGTATGTGAGATGGAGCCTGGCCAGCAGCTTCAGGCCTTATTAGGAAAGGACAGATGAGAGAGTGATGGATGAACAATATAGTAGCGTAAGCCTTCGTTTCTTAGGAAACAAAGCTAAAACGCTGAATTGGGCCAGTGTACCTGCTCAAACCTGTACCTTAGAAAGGATTTGAAAACAACATTACTTTCTGGGCTTGTTTTTTCTTGCTGTATTGCTAGTCATATTGGCTAGTATGGAAGTACTGAAATTTGATGAGTTTAAGTTACCTTGCAAGCCAGTCAATCCATCTTTTCAACCGGTGGGTGCAGAAAAATTAGAAAAGTCATGTCTAAGCATCAGAATCTTGAATGTTTATGTCAGGTGGTTCTGGATTCCATGACTTCTTTTGTCCCATTTAACCCTAATACCAAGCTCACTCAATAGGACAGAAGAAACAGTCCATGGGACAAGCCATCAGCTTAAAAAGGGCAGGAGCGTGATTCCTCTCCCTGCCTTGCGCGTTGCTGGCTGAATGCTCCCTCTTGTACTCCCAGTTTATGTCTTAGTAGAGATTCCCAATCCGATTGCACTAAGGCCATCTGCCTTGTTTAGCATCAGCTAATGTTAGTATCACTGAAGTTGGTGCATCTGCATAGTTCAGCATAATTTAGCACAAAGATAAGGCTCTGGTCCTGAAACCAGGATACTAGTGGTACTCATGTGGGACTGCACTCTTTCTCAATGGAGTTTATTTATATGGGTATGGCACTGTTTTGGCTCTAGTGGTAGTTTTTCAGGCAATGAGTATGTAATTGTTACATTGTTACATTGAAATCTCAGAGAAAGTTTTTTCTCATAGATTAAACCTTGGACCAGAATTTAATAAATCTGGCTTCTCTGGCTCCTGACCTGTTTGATGACAGTGTGCAAATCATTTTATCACCCTGTGCTTGATGCTTACCTGGTTAAGCCTGTTCATATGCACTGGAGCTAGATATTTTTACACACCAGAGCCAAGTGTAAGAGTGTTTCACTAGAATACGAGATGGCTTACTCTGATGTGACATTTATCTTAACTCATCAGAAGTGCAATCACTGGGGAGTTACCCAGATCTTTGCTCATAAAGATAAATGTCAAATGTTATCTATCTACATTCTCATATGGTGTCTATCACCATGGTATCTGAATGCCTTCCAAAGCAATAATGTACACAAATTAGACCTAAACCAGTCAGCAAATGAGCATCATAAAGATGTCGCTGACAATTTTCTGGCAGTGGCTGTTTGGATCAAATCTTTCCTGTTTCCTTTCATTCTGTAACAGACAGTGAGAGACAAGCTTGTTTAATTATTGGGAGGGGAGGGTGGGGGGGGATTAAAAAAGATAGACTCGTACAGTATGATGGAATACTGAATTCATAATAAATTCTTTCTTTCACCTTCCTTCTAGTTTCCCTTTCTGCCCAGGAGGCTAAAGACATTCTCTCTTCTAAAGTCAGTCTTGAAGTAAGCACTGCCAACAAGGCCAGGTGTAATTTAAAAATATTTATGCATTGTCAGTTCTGGAATTAATCTTTCTTAATTGAATTGACACGAACTCATGTCTGCAGGTAATGTAAACTGTCAAACACTCTGCCAGTGACAGCATGTTGGTCAGGGTGGTGAAGTTAATGAGAGATCTAAATTATGATGGAATATCTCAGTGTTGGCTTTGGAGCCTGGTGTTTATAAATGCATTAGTAACATCACATTAACTACAGGCTACAGACTCTGGAGTTCAGAAGGGCTAATTATTTGTTTGCAGTTTCTGAAAGAACTGGGGATGAGATATTTGTACCTCAGAAACATTTTAGTAGTATATTTGCTGCAGTGAAATTTCTTTCCCTTGAAATGCATATAGTGGGATTTTTAAGCATAATATATTTCATTTGATAAACAGTGCTTTTATAGTCTGGAGATACATATCGGAGCACTTATCAATGCTGTCTAGGAGGGCCTTACCCATTTCCACTGACAGCTAGATCAAGCTTGCAGTTACCTGTTAGCAGAACACTTAGCACGGTCTAATAATGATGCTTTCCTTTCCTTCCCCTCATGGGAAAATGGAATTACTGTTAGCTTTCTAAAATCCAGAGAGTGCAGGGAGGATACTCTGTGTGTAACAGAAATCATAAAATCCTAGAATTGTCTAGGTTGGAAGGGACCTTTAAGATCATTGAGTCCAACCATTAACCTAAGACTGCCAAAACCACCACTAAACCATGTCCCCAAGCACCACGTCTACCCATCTTTTAAATGCCTCCAGGGATGGCAGTTCCACCACTTCCCTGGGCAGTCTGTTCCAATGCTTGATAACCCTTTCCGTGAAGAAATTTTTCCTAATATCCAATCTAAAGCTCCCTGGCACAACTTGAGGCCATTTTCTCTCGTTCTATCATTTGTTACTTGGGAGAAGAGACCAGCACCCACCTGGCTACAGCCTCTTTTCAGGTAGCTGTAGAAAGCGATAAGGTCTCCCTCAGCCTCCTTTTCTCCAGGCTAAACAGCCCCAGTTCCCTCAGCTGCTCCTCATAAGACTTGTTCTCTAGCCTCCTCACCAGCTTTTTTGCCCTTCTCTGGAGTCGCTCCAGAATCTCAGTGTCTTGATAGTCATAGATAATGTTTGTGTTGAAGTAACAAAATTAGCGGATGAGGCTTTGCTTGCCAGGCAACTGTGCTTGAGGATTTCCCAGGATCTTCCAAGCTTAGTGAGGCATCGTGGGCTCTGCGTGACATGCTCAAGGGTGAGGCTGGAGCCAAGTTGTACTGTGGGGAAGCGGGAGCTGATGAATCCACAGTCTGAATGATCTGTCCTCTGAGATGAGTGCTTGCTTACATGCCATAATAAGAACTAGTAAGTATCGAACTGCTTTCTGTGCTAATTAGAGTTCAGACCCTCTTTACTGCATGCAGACTGAGCTCAGTGCAGATTTACCTTGCATAACGCAAACAGGATGCTGATTAGATTTTCAACGGCAAGGCTTTTACCTGGAGGTGGCTGGACCTTAAGAGAAGACCTGACTGATGATAATGGGTCCAATGATCCAGTCTTTCAGACCAAAGGAACTGTGCTTCTAGGTGGAGCCCAGGGGACAAAAAGCTAAAATGTCTGAATATCAGTTTGATATTGGGACAGTCTCCCTGGGGGTTTCAGTGCAGGACAAAAACCAAAGGATCCCGAGAGTCCCTTCTGGCCTTTTCACAGGCAGAATTCTGAAATGATAAAAAGTCCCTTTCCAAACTCAACAGATGTCCATCTAGGAGAACTAATGAACATAATTTACCCCTTTTAGTTCTTTTGTTGCAAAATTTTTTCAAGAGGTAAGATAATCCATATTAAAAGTAAGTCTCCGAAAATTTCATGGCTTTGGTTGGTTTTAGAGTAAATTACTTTCTGAATAATTTCAGATAAGTTTACAATTCAGGTGTTTATAACTTTTGGAGAGGTATTACACAAGAATGTTGACTTAGCATATGTCTTTATTACGAAGGGGACCCTTCCAGTCATCATGTCGGAGTGCAGAGAAGTGAAGGAAGAATTTCTGTAGGTAAGTGAACTAAGACAGCTACACTTTGAAGTAACCTTGCTTGTTATAATGTGGGAAAAAGGAGGCAGTGTAGTAAAGGTAATATCTACTAATAACTTTGAAACATATTTAAGAAATTCCTTACCTGTTGTGGCACTATTTTCTGTAGATGGTTTACCTGATGAAAGCATAGGATTATTTGACACATTTGGTGGAAATGCTGATTAAGTTTACCCATGCAGCTCTTTTGCATGCAACAGGTATGTATCATGCTATCACCATTATTCTTTGCATCATATGCACCAGAGTTGTTGTTCAAAGACTGTGTTGGGAAGTGGAGGTTCTACAGATTGTCAGAGTACTGTGCGGCTGAAGAGTTGCATAGGAGCTGAGGCTGCTGAGGCAAGCACAGTCATGAGGGAACCTGGTCAGAAGCTGTTCTTCCTCTCTCCTTTTTTTAACACTGGAGTATCTTCTATTCTCCTAGTCCTGACTGTGCACTCTCTTAACATAATGATGTCCTCCTTTTTTGCCCTGGTTTTATGCATTGTTAGAAATTTTGTTCTGTGAAATAAACAGAAAAAAACATTTAGAAATTAATAGCACCTTTTACAAATGCTAATTTCATTCTATTTTCTCAGGTATCATAAGGGCACCATTGTTTATGAGTGTTCTTCTGTAATACCACAGGCTGATGCTTGTTGTGTAAATTCTTCCTCTCCCTCAAATCCTCCCCAAACCCTACATCCTTGAGCTGCTTACTGATTCTATGTCCTATGCCAAATAATTGATCTTAATGGGGTAATTCTGAGTTACGAGTTAAGATAAATTACTTTAGAATTGAGTTTTCTTTGAGACATACCATTTTGCTCTGAAATGAGTTAAAAATACTCATCTTTGTCAGACATAAATCTTCCAGAGAGATGTACTTACCTGAAGGAGCTAAGAAACATAAGCAAAATTTTAGGTTTGGGGGTTTTATTTTTGACTGTCTGGTATTGTTAATAGCAGATTATCCAATAGTACAATAACAGTGGTAGCTAAGAAGATACACTGAAATCTGTGCGGGCAGCTCTGCTTTGCAATGAGTAATGAATTGTACGTAAAGAGGAGACAGGGCCCTTCTTGGTGTAGCTGTGTCAAAGTAGTGTTGAATTTGTGAGAAACTTGGTGTGCTGTGACCTTTCTTGTTTAATAGTTATGGATGAGTAATGTAGATTTTTGGAAAAGAAGATTTTTGAGAAAGAGTCCTTTGGTGGACCTGCTGGAGCGGGTCCAGAGGAGAGCCAGAAAAATGATCAGGGGGCTGGAACACCTCTCCTATGAGGACAGGCTGAAAGCTGGGGTTGTTCAGCCTGGAGAAGAGAAGGCTCCGGGGAGACCTTATTGGGGCCTTTCAGTACTTAAAGCGGGCTTATAAGAAAGATGGGGACAGACTTTTTAGAAGGGCCTGTTGTGGTAGGACAAGGGGTAATGGTTCTAAACTAAAAGAGGGAAGATTTAGACTAGATATAAAGGAGAAATTTTTTACATCGAGGATGGTGAAACACTGGCCCAGGTTGCCCAGAGGGGTGGTAGATGCCTCATCCCTGGAAACAGTCAAGGTCAGGTTGGACAAGGCTCTGAGCAACCTGATCTAGTTGAAGATCCCCCTGCTCATTGCAGGGGACGTTGGACTAGATGACCTTTTAAGGTCCCTTGCAGCCCAAACTATTCTATGATTCTGTGATAGCAGTCCACAGAAGCAGTCATGTTCACTGAATAATGTTATTCTCACCAGATCACTGCTTTCCAGTGTTGTTTTTTTTTCTCCAGGGACATAAATCATTGGTGTTTTTCCTAATACATCTTCTTACTGGCATCACAAAGCATGGAAATTCTGTAAAGCCGCAAGGCAGTGGATCATACGGCATAATTCAATATACTGCTAATTTGTGTCTCCTCTTCTTTTGATTCCTTCCCTGTTACTCATTCTTTGCTAATGCAGACAAAGACGAAAGCAATTTACAAATAGCTCGTATGAAAAATGCCAACCAGATAAGACTACAGTTCACCAAGGTCTCTGGAGCTTGTGTCTTCATGTTAGCACTTACTTGGCTTTCACATCAGAGTGCATTCTGCGGTGTTGCGTCTGCCAGGTATTTCCATATGGTTTTTCACTATTGTCTTACGACTGGAGAAGTACAGGATGTGTTAGACCAGACCAGTTCATGATATTCTGACTAGTGTTTCATCTCATTCTTGTAAGGTCTAGGTGATTTTCTGGTTAAAATTACAGTAACTTGTTTAATCCTTGTGAGTGTTAGTGTGGGTCAGGTCTTTTATATACATACCATTGAAAATGTGTAGTCCTGCCTTAATCCTAGACGTACTCCTGAACAGTTAAAAAATTTAATAGTAATTAAAAAAAAAGAACTAGGACCTAAATTAGTAGCTAATTCACCTGGCCTTGTCTCTGTGAATTAATAGAAACAGTTTCTACCTTGAGCAAGGCTTGGAGTAGCTTATTTGGTTGAAGCCACCAGTAGAGACACCATTTCTGATTCAGATAAGGAGGGTAAAATGTAATGATTTCATTTTGCATAAAAGGAAAAGATAAACTCCTTGAGCTTGAAATTTCAGTTGAGGTGTTGTGGGTTTATTCATCTTTTGCAGATACAGGGACAAGGGTCTATTACAGCCTGGCCGGTACTCCTGAGAGCTTGTAACAGCTCCAGCACTGCATTGGGCTTGTAGATTCCTCTGCCCAGTTTAGATGTGGCTACTGCTACCACAGGCAATTCTGGCTGTCGGCAGTTTTTCATTGAAACTGCTATTCATGGTAAAACCAACAAGCATGCTATTTTCACAGATGGGCAATATATTTTTTTTGTCACCCCTTCTTAATTGCTTTCACACCAAATTTTCACAGCATTTTTTCTTCATTGCATTCAGATAAAAATATTGGAGGTGAAATTTGGTATTTCCAGTTTTCAAACTGGAAGCTCAGCTTTTGAGCCAGTAGTGACATGCAGCAGTGGATATGTATAATATAGTTGAAGTTTTACAGAGCAGGTGGCCACATGCTGAACAATTGCTCTGGGAAAGTGTTTCAGAGATGCATCAGCATCTGTACTGCGTGAGCTTTGCAAAGGTAAGACTGATTTGGTGGCTGGCTGAATTGAAGACGTTTTCCCATGTGCTCCAAAAGGGACAAAGAGCAGATCAGTCCTTAGAACTGATGCTAACAGCAGAACTCTCCCATGATTTCGTAGGCTGGGTTGGCTTTCGCTGTGCAAGATGGATTTGGGGTTCCAGCCCATTTTCTTCCCTCCTTATTGCCATGAGTGTACGTTTGTTTTCAGGATCTTTTGCTAGTTTGGGAGCAGGGGAGGTACGGTTCTCTTTCATTGCTTTGGCGGATTTCCATTCCATTTTCCTTTAATTTGCTCCTCCCTGTTAATCGCATAAGAGAAGCTTAGAGTGTTAAGTGAACAGATAATTCTTGGTCCATGTATATGAGCAAGAAGAATTCAGATTTGCATGAAAATAGCTATCCTCAGGTTAGACCTTTACATTTGGAAATGAGCTCTTTTCAGATTTATTTTCCCTCCATTGTTATGTGTTTTATTTAATGTGAATGGTGGATGTTTGAGGAGGGACAGAGGTTTGTTTGACTATTCAGATTCATTGGCAGGGTTTAAGTTGGCACAGCATGGATCAGAGGAAGATGAGTGGAGACATCTTATTTCTAATTAAAAACACACGCACATATACTTGTGCTATTGAAGTAAAAGTAAATCCTTTCTCAAAGTTGATTGCTTCTACCTGTCTACTTCTTTTTGTGTTTAAACTCACAGCACAGTGGGACCATCCCATTTTGTTTCAGGATTTTTTAAGGCAAGAAACAGAACCAAAAACTGGAATAGGTCCCCAAAACCAGAGCCCCTGTACGGCAACACCAGATGAAGACCTCACTAGGTGTTCCAGTTCGTTTCTTTCTCAAATACTTGTCTCATTTTTTTTTTTTTTTTTTTTTTTTTTTAAC
>VYXH01003576.1:241208-287423 GCA_013397275.1 Burhinus bistriatus
AAATATTTTTTCTTTTTTTTTTTTTTTTTTCTTTCTTTCTTAACATTCTAACAGTAGCAGGTATACATATATAGTGTATATATAGTGTATATACAGTGCAGGCTTTTTGCAGGAGGGCAGATGGATTACGTGGTAGAACGTGTGTATTTTGGGCTAGGCTGACCTGATGTGGGCGGGATTAGTTTTAAAAGTTTAATTGGCTGCCTCCTACTTCAAAACAGGACTTAGCTTTGAAAAAAGCCCACTGAAATCGATCTCCTCTGCCAGGCCAGGGAGTGTCAGAGGTCCAGACCAGGAGCTCCTCACTGGAGTCCCAGAGGTGCTGAGGCCTCAAGTAGCCTTTGGAGATCAGCCTGTGTTTCTGGCACCCAAGAAGTAAGGGCATAAGGCTGAAGTGAAGGCGCTAATTAACTGTGCTATCAGTTTTCAGCCAGATAGCTATCTGAACAAAACATTTGTTAACTGTGTTAATTAAAACAAAGGCTTCATGTATCCGGGAGCAGAAGTAGAGCAGATTCATATACAAAATACTTCTGCAAAGTTTCTCCCCTTGAAATGAGGGAAAGGAGTGTTAAGAAATCTGGAATTTTGCTGCAGAAGCCTGACGCTTTTCTCCAAGATAGTGCTGTCTAACGTTTTGCTCCTAACTGGAGCTTTCGTTGTTTTAGCATATGCTAATATCTGTCTTTTACACTTAGAGTAAGTGTTGGGCTTCTTAAAGGATTCTTTATCTCGACTGATAAGTTGTCATGTTTGCAATGCCCATCCCCATTTTTGGTACATATGTGGACTGGTGGCTAAGTACTTTTTTGTTACTTCACTTTATTTATTTTATTTTATTTTTATTTATTTTTATTTTCCCTATTATATTTGTTCTCCTATGAGCAAATAAATTCTTCTGAAGATCATTCCTGTGTAGTTGATGTATTCTTGTCTCCTGCAGTCCTGAAATAGAGTCTTGGGGCAAAAGAACTTGCTGACGACTCAGTTTGAGAATATTTTGTTTGATCTACATCAGTTTAAGATATTATTCCCAAGGCCATAACCCACGTTCTCTGGTATGTTCTCTACCTCTCTGTAGCTTACTTTAGATATCTGTTATTTTCTTGTTAGTCTGCCACTTTCCAGGCTAGTGCTGACCTCTTAAGCTTTTCTTATGCAGGAGGCCTTATCCTACCTGCTTGCTCTTGATTACTTTCATCGTCCACATTTGAACTTTTATTCATTTATAATGTGCCTTTTTTGAGACCTGTAGCAAAATCAACATGAAGTTTGAACATAAGAAGGTTATGATTGATACAACACTAACATATTCTCGTTTATTCTTTGTTCCCTGATTGATGATGCCTCTAACTTTATTAGTTTTCCTAATTGCTGTTTCATATTGAACTGCTCTCAATGGCAGACCTGATCAAGGACATAGCTGTATAAAGAGGTCCTGATGGGAGTTCAGGTGCAAATCTGTAACTGTTCCATTACTGCCTAACAGCAGTTGCACCTAAGGTTTATATAAACTCTCCAGTCACTCCTAGTTCTGCATCTCTTCCTTTCTGGAAGTATGTGTGTCTTCTTACAGCTGAACTGCTTGGCACCTAATATTCATAGTGACCAAATTAAGATGACACCAAATTAAGTGGCAGTGTTGATCTGCTTGAGGGTAGGAAGGCTCTGCAGAGAGATCTGGACAGACTGGATCCATGGGCTGAAGCCGACTGCATGAGGTTTAACAAGGCCAAGTGCCGGGTCCTGCACTTGGGTCACAACAACCCCAGGCAATGCTACAGGCTTGGGGAGGAGTGGCTGGAAAGCTGCCTGGCAGAAAAGGATCTGGGGGTGTTGGTTTGACAGTGAGCTGAACATGAGCCAGCAGTGTGCCCAGGTAGCCAAGAAGGCCAANCATCCCCAGAAGTGTTTGAAAGCCGTGTAGATGTGGTGCTTAGAGACATGGTTTAGTGGCAGACCTGGTAGAGTAGGGTTAATGGTTGGACTAGATGATCTTAAAGGTCTTTTCCAACCTAAACGATTCTATGATTCTAAATATCTCTGAAGGCCTGGGCAGGCAGTCTGAGAGTACAACTGGCTGCAATACTGAATGCCCACAATTTCTTTCAGAAGGTGGTGATGATGGTGTCTTCTGTTGTTCTACCATAATTGCTTAACAGTGATAGGAGTTACACAGGAGACTGGAAGTGCAGGTTCTGGTCACTTCTCTGCCAGAAAGGTTTAAACCAAAATCTGCTGCCTGGCTGAGTGTGCCATTACTGATGCAGTGTTGATGGGCACACTTTCCAGCACTCCTGTTGTGGCAGCAGCACTGTTGCAGAAGGGAAAGGAGGGGAGGTGGTTTGGTCTGCAGCCCTGAGCTGTGAGGTGTAAGGCGTGCACTTAGGCTCATGCAAGACATGCTGGAGGCTCATTGTCTCTCGTTGACCATGTCGAGGTAGCTCCCCTAAGAGCGTTCAGCGAGCGCCTCTCTCCTCTGGCCTGGCACTCGTGGATCCCTTTGAGGTGGCTGGTGGTCCCAGTGCTCCATTCAGGGTGTCTGTGTACCTCCTTCTGTGTTCCGAATGCCCCGGTGCTTTTTTTGCTGCTAGTCCTGACATCTTGTAGATCTGGGAAAGGAACAGAATTGCCTTGCAGTCTTTCGTAAGCAATTACAATGCATTCAGAGTTTTTTGGCGCCTTCAGGGAAGTATGTTTTTTCCCTACTGTGTTCCTTATCTTGCACTTGTCAATGAATTTCATCTCTTAGCCACAGCAAAGGTTACAAAGGAGACAAATATTTTCAAAGGGTAGCTTTGTGGTCAGAGCAGGTCCGATTCAACAGATAAAATATGTATTCCCATTTCTTTTCTGTGTATGAATTTTTAAAGAACTTTGTCATTTTCCTTTTTTAGAGAATTATTTTTCTAATTCAAGTCCCTGTCTGTATACATGACACACACAACTCTGAGCAATGGAAAATATATGTAAATAGCTGGGTGCTGTTTACTAGCTGAGTGCTGTTTACTAGCTGAGCTAGCATTGACACAAGATTCAACGCTGAATGCTGCCATCTCACTCTTTGGTACTGCTTTCAAGTTGCTAAATAGCTACTTAGGCGTCTAGTGGCATGGAGTGGAAATCCGACTTAGACAACAGCATTAAAGCCAGTGAGGACCAGACTTGGAGTCACTTTCTGTTTGTTTATAATAGGCAGGTCCCAAAGGTGCTTACAGCTGTGCTTTCCAAATACACGTAGAAGTAATGGACTTTGATGGGACTGTGTTTTCTCTTAACTATTAAATACATCTTGTTGCTCATCTCTGTATGTGAGAAGTAATTAGGATAGGAATAAAACAGAAGTACTGGAAGGACTTTGTGAACACATGAGACTTGGGATGTCATCTTGTGGTTGTTCAAAGAAATGCAAGAACAGCTTGTAGGTGTTGATGAGTTTACTGCCTCTTTATTTGACACTGAGCTGGTTTAGGGGCAAATTTTTCTTCTTGGGCTTCATGACAATTCTTTCTTGTACAATCTGTCTAGTTGTAGAGTAGATGACCGTAGCTGTTAGCCTCCTTACAGCCCATTCCAGTAGTCAGGGTTTGGGATGACTACAGCAAGCAACTGATAGGACGTCACATGGGTGCTTGGATACCTGCGTATATCAAAGAGTGCAGCTGCTGTTGTTTGAACTCCATGATGTCAGAGACAGAAGGACTCTGACATACTGCTGTTATTGAGCCATTTTTTGTTAAAAGCACTTTCTGTTTAACTTTAGCTTTTCCGTGGCTGTTTCAGCCAGCCACCATCTCATGTTGAATGACACGAAGGTGCAGAGAAGGTAGCCTCATCAAACATTTCCTTTTTTCAGAACAGAGTAGTCATTTTAGACCCAGATAATCTTTTCTGTGAAGCCCAGAGTCTGTGTACTGGGGCTTTAGTGACTGGAGTATGGCTGAACTGGCCACATCAGCTCACAGGCCAAAGTATGTCAGCTTATCAGTTTAGGCAAAGCAAACTCATAGGAGGAGGAATTCCTGAGGTTAAGTAATTTCCTGTTATAAGGAAGAGTGGTATCAGGCACATCTACAGTCTGCCCTTTTTTCTGTGGCCTCAAAGGATGTTTGCCTCAGTTGCTGGCAACTGGAGCAGTACAGAGCTGTCCTGGCCGAAGTCAGTGCAGAACAAGAGCGGCATAAAGTTCTTCCCCACACAGGGCTAAATCTTTGCTAACTGTTTAAACTAGGCAAAAAGCTATTGTATGTTGGAGTCATGCACAGCAGCTACACCAGGGATTACAGATCTCACTAGCATTCTATGTAAATATTAATGATTACATTTTCTTTCTTGTGACCATGTGTTTTCTTTTGTTTGTTACTGGAGCAGGCTGGGAGACAGAATGGCTTCTCAGACTTTTCAGTTATGTTTTCAATAGCATTGCCTAATTGTAGTGAAACTATCAAGCCTGTGCATGCTTGGACAAACAGGCATCTGGAAGAGGGTGAACTCAACTCAGAAGGGCAGTACCTGCCACTCTTCAAATGCTAGGTGAACAGGCTTGCTCAGATCTCAACTCCATTTCGTAATTGTTTTCTGGGCAATGCTCTTTCAAGTTAAATGCTTTCTAATTACAGCCCTTACAAGCAACACACTTTCTTGTCTTACAATAAAAATAAGGCTGCTGTGATTTTATCGTATGTCAGATTTATGGCATTGATTGAGACAGATTTTTAATAGTGGATGATCAAACATGAGCTCATGCAAATTGCCAGTTAGTTCTGGAGTGCTATTTTGTCATTAGTGAAGGGACAATCTGTCTGGATGGTGATTAGTTCCAGCTCTGAGCTCTTGTTCATAGGTCAAGATGCTTGAGAGCTTCTTAACTGAAAAATAAGGGATGACTGCTGCTTGCTCCACTCTAGCCAATGGGACTTCATATTCTGGAAATTAATTTATGTAATACCTTTACTCTGTCTTGTTCAACATAATTAAGTCAGTATAATTTATTTATTTTGCCTGACAAGCATATGCTTATTTTGCAGTGCTGTGTTATAAGAAAGTGTTAAGTGTGGCACTAAATACAACTACAGAGATTGTTCAAGACTCATTCATTCTTGCAGTTGTTTTTGTCATCTTTTTAAAGATAGCTGAAGTCTTTATCCAGTCAAGAGTGTAGTGGTCATACAAAATGCTGATTTCAGGTTCTGCTGCAGATTTCCTACATTTCAAGAACCAGGGAATGTTCAGAGACGTGCTTCTGCTTTGGCTCTCCATAAAATGGAGGTGGAATCCCAGACTATAACCTGATTTTTAGTGCAGATTATATTTTACTGTGCCTAGGGATAGGAAACATGCTAAATGAAATACTTCCCATGTGCAGATCAGATTTCAAACAAGGGTTGAATCTGGCTTGTGGATCCTCTTATGTTTTGGTTCAAGATCATCTCTAAATACAAGGAGTATAGTGCAACTATTCAACAAATCTAATTTCTTTATTGATTTCCTAATTAATGAAGAAATTCATTAGAACTTTGTGCAAAAATATTTCTGTATTCTTCACTGTAAAGGTAACAGTAAAATACCTTAAACTCCAGATTTGTGGCATTACATCTTCTGATAGGCACTATACAATACCTAATGCATTGTAGTTTTGCAGTAGATAAAGAAAACTGGAAACTTGCATTTTACTTGTGGATATGTTTATTTAAACATTTGTAAATTGTAGTAAGTAAACAGTATATTATTTACTTCTATGCGCATGCAGTTGTTGTCAAGATACATATATAGTGTTGTCAAGTCTACAGTGCACTAACTAAGAATTTTAAGCAGCTTGATGCTGAAAACTCTTCCAGAAACAATGTCTGACCTTTTTTTGATTGAACTATGAGGTTTCTTTGGTATACATCATTATAAGTAGTGCTTGTTTTTCATTAAGTTAAAATGCAAAGTTTCAAAGTGTGCCCAATAGAAAGGAATTCTCAAAAGGAAGTATCCATTAAAAAAAATAGAGATAGCAATAGCAGGCAGCCTCCTGAGTGATTTTTATGAAAAATCTAGTTTAAAAGCAAGGAAGTCAGAATTTTACCATGTGTCGATACTACTGAAGTAAAAAAAATGTACATGAAACAGGAGGGGGTTTATCCTTTGTTTTTTAAAAACACCTGTCATGACCCCTTGAACCTTGGCTAACCTCAGTTAAATTCTTACTTATCTATTTTACAGTTCCAAATACAAGCAGATAAAAAGGATGGAGAGCCTTGCTGAATTTGGTCCACAGCCTGAGGCGAAACCTCAGTACTATTTAAAAAGATGAGTTAAAAACCTCTTCTTTAAATTGGTTTCACGATCTTCATTGACAAATAGTTCTGTTGGGGGAGAAGGGAAGAAAAAATAGAGGTAAAAACATGCACACAAAATACTTCAGTGTAGTTTTGTAAAAGACATTTAAGATATTAAAATGGATCAGAATGTTTTCAGGGTGTGGTAATTTCAGTTAAAATACAGTAAAAATGAGTATGATATTTCAGATTAAAGGAGACTGAAATCCAGACTCTAGACCACCTATTAACTATTTTTAATTGTGTAGGTTATTAACCCTTCTGAACCACTCATTTGCTCCATCTTTAGTTAAGAGGTTAGTTTTAACATAAATTTTATTTTTTTTCTCAATAAAAATCAGTTGAAATTATTCATAGCTATAAGGATATAATCCTTATCTTTTTTGGGGGCCTGTTGTATCTTTAGCAGGGCCTGTTGCAATAGGACAAGGGGTAATGACTTTAAACTAAAAGAGGGAAGATTTAGACTAGATAGAAGGAAGAAATTTTTTACAATGAGAATGGTGAAACACTGGCGCAGGTTGCCCAGAGAGGTGGTAGATGCCCCATCCCTGGAAACACTGAAGGTCAGGTTGGACAAGGCTCTGAGCAACCTGATCTTGTTGAAGATGCCCGTGCTCATTGCAGGAGAGGTTGGACTAGATGACCTTTAAAGGTCCCTTCCAACCCAAACTATTCTATGATTCTATGATAATTCTATCTCCCTGCTAAAACTGCGTTGATAGAATCTCTTGTCTGAGTAAGGAGTGCATCCTGTTGATGACTCGTCTATAAGCTACCTTCATACCACAGCTGAAGAACAGTAACATTTAAAAATTCTTACCGGCAATGAATAGAGGAGTACTGCTACAAACAAGAGTAAAATCAGCAAGATGATAAGGCCTATAAAGAGCCATTTAAACCTGCGCCACACAATGAATTTCATTGTCTTGCAGGGATTTGTAAACCAAAGGAAGGAAGTATCTGGTCGGCTGCATTTTGAAAGAAACAAATATTACTCATATTGTAAAAACAGAGAATACTTAAGCATGAGAGCCTAACACATTAAAACACTCTGGTTTGGAGCATGAAGAAAACACATAGTTTTGTAATGTAAGATAGAAGTGTGCCATTAATGTAAGGTGTGCCATTAATACTGAAACCACCTTGCATTTTATCCTAATGCTTGCAGAAGAAAACAAGACTGGCTTTTATAAATGAAGTTTTGCAAAGGATAACTGATGTCTAATGGAGCCTTTACTGCATGCAGATTTTGTCAAGAACATCATAGTAGCTAGATGATATATATTTCTCAAGCTAATGAGAGAAAAATATCTTACTTCGGTAGATCTAGTTTGGGGTTCATGTTGGGTTCATCTCTTCCTTTACCAGCTGGCCTTTCCTCAGCTTCTTTTTCATTGACAACTTCCAATGTCATTTCAACTTTACCCTTCAGAAAACATGTGGCACAAGACAAGCATTTTATTAAAGTAGCATTAATAGTACTTGTTTGGTACTTACACAGCACAGTTTGGGATGAGCTCATTGTGTGCATCTGTGTGTTTTCCAGTTCTTTCTCAAAATATACTTATTTCTGCACTATGATGGAGTCACAATACAGTATCAGAGAATGACGAATGGAGGTGGTGGGGTGGCCCTCTATGTTAGGGGCAGTTTTGAATGCCTAGAACTTAACATTGTGAATGACAGCATTGAGTGTTTATGGATAAGAATCAAGGAGAAGGCCAATAAGGCAGACATGAGGTGGGGGTTTGTTACAGACCCCCCAATCAGGATGTGGAGACTGATGAAATAGTCTATAAGCAGCTGGCAGAGGTCTCACAATCGCTCACCCTTTTTCTTGTGGGGGACTTCAACTTCCCAGATGTCTGCTGGAAATATAACACAGCAGAGAGGGAACAGTCCTGGAGGTTCCTGGAGTGTGTGGAAGACAAATTCCTAACACAGCTGGTGAGGGAGCCAACTAGGGGAAGCGCCGTACTGGACCTACTGTTTGTTCCTTGTGGGGGGTGTAAAGGTTGGAGGTCATCTTGGGCAGAGTGACCACGAAATGGTAGAGTTTTCAATTCTTGGAGAAGCAAGGCGGGGAGCCAGCAGAATGGCCTCCTTGGACTTCCGAAGGGCAGACTTTAGCCTGTTGAGGAGCATGGTTGAGAGTGTCCCTTGGGAGACAGTCCTGAAGGGCAAAGGTGCCCGGGAAGGCTGGTCGTACTTTAAGCAGGAACTCTTAAAAGCACAGGAGAAGGCCATCCCCATGTCCTGAAAAACAAGCCGACAGGGAATAAGACCAGCCTGGCTAAATAGAGAGCTTTGGCTGGACCTCAGGAACAAAAGGAAAGTTTACACTCTGTGGAAAAGGAGGTTGGCAACTTACGAGGAATACCAAGATGTAGTGAAGCTATGCAGGGGGAAAATTAGAAGGGCCAAAGCCCAAGCAGAACTCAGCTTGGCCACTGCGGTTAAAGATAATAAGAAGAGGTTCTTTCAGTATATCAACAGAAAAAGGAAAACTAAGGAAACTGTGGGCCCACTGATGAATGAGATGGGCACCCTAGTGGTGGAAGACAGAGAAGGCGGAGTTACTGATTGCCGCCTTTTCTTTGGTCTTCACTGCTAGAGTTGTCCCTCATGAATCCTAGACCCTGGAGGCAAGGGGGAGGGTTCCATTCAAACACAAGAAAAAACTTCTTTACGGTTCGGGTGACAGAGCACTGGAACAGGCTGCCCAGGGAGGTTGTGGAGTGCCCTTCTCTGGAGATTTTCAAGACCCGCCTGGATGCAGTCCTGAGTGATGTGCTCTAGGCATTCCTGTGTCAGCAGGGGAGTTGGACTAGATGATCTCCAGAGGTCCCTTCCAACTCTAAAAATTCCGTGATTTGCTGTGTACAAAAATGCTTTGTAGTTAATCTTTTTTCTGCAGTCTGTAATGCATTTAGGATGTCCTGTTTTTCTCCTAAGGAATAATGTGATAAATTGATTCATGCAATAACTCTACTGGCCTCTTTGGTGAGATAACATGACTCAGCCTGGCACCACAGTCCTTCAAGTTAAATGGAGTTAAAAACAAAATAAATAAGTTTAGGTATTAAAATCATACTTCAAAACAAAAAAAATATTGATGGAGCAAAATTCCTGAACTTGTGCATGGAATACTCTATTTAATCCTCCTCTTTCTAGCCCCTGAAAGCTAACAGCTACGTGGGGGACTCTTTACAGTCTTTGTAATTTGAAAAGGAAAGTGAGCATACTTTAAGTACTTTTTAAAGAAGTAATAATCATACCGCTAAAATACGGGAGCCATCCTTTTCAACATAACATGGCCACCATCCTTTCATGGATTTCTGTTCAAAGAGAGAGGTGGTCCTGGGAGCCTTGTGAGAACTGTCTGCCTTGTATTCTGGAATCATGTCTATATTGCACTTCTCTGGAACTTTTGCTGGAATGATTGTTTTATGTAAATCAAGTTCCACAAAACCTAGGAGATGGATAAAAAAAATAAACACTGCATAACACAACCAGTCATACAGCACAGTGGTTCAACATCAACCTTTCCTCTCTCTAAACATGTTACACAGGAAAAACAATCAACATACCCATTACATTCTTGTTTGTCTAAGGATGTGAGGGAAGTGGGACACATCAGGCAGTTGTTTATGCCCATCTTGCTGGTGTTGAAAGCTCTGGTGTTGATAAATTGAACTTAGCAAGCTCTCCTCCCCCTTTTTTAATGCAAGATCACTTGATTTTTAATAGAGGTTTTTTTCCCCACACACATAAACAGAAGATAACCAAATACAGCAATGTAATACTAATGTAATTTCTGATAGTTAAATGCAAGATTTAGTTAACTTTAATGATGGTTAGAAATCAATTATTTGTTTTCAGATTTTGAGGCCTATATGGTTTGCACGTAAGCTAAAGACTTTGGAGCTGTCTTAATACAGGGCAGAGAATCTTTTGCAGAGCAATTTCTCTACAAAAAGTAGGGATTAATAATGGTGTAAAGTACAATTAATAATGGTGTGAAGTAGTTTGCTTAACCTAAATTACAGCCTTGTGTCAATACTCAGAGTTGAAGTATTCTTGTGTTAAGTAATTTTACTTAATGAAAGAAGCAAGGTAAGTTTTCACGCACATTATCATTTCATGCACTTTGTGATAGGGCTTACCTGAATGAAAAGTATCTTGGTTTACCTGCAAGCAGGCCTTTACTGAGTGAACATTCACTCATTCATTCATGAGCACAAGTAACCCTGTACTGTGTGGGAAAGCAGGAGTGTATCTGCATGCTCAGTGGCTCACTTTGTGAACACAATCCTTATGCGATAGTTTGAAATTGTTTGTTTTTATCTCTTTGAGACAACAGTAATTCTTTTCTTAGAAGTCTTACCCAGATAGTCATCCAAGGAGAACTTGTCATTATCCCATATTTGAATGATCAGTTTGGGTGGGATTCTGAATTCTGTCTTGTCAAGACTCCAAAAATGTTCCTAAAATTTTAAAAAACAAAACCCAAGCACCTTTTTAAAATTACTTATGAAAATTCAAAGCTGTGGTTAGTACATGTGAATTCTGGGGTTGGTGGAAGTATTAAGGATCTAATCTTGCCCTTGCTAGAGGAGACTGCTGTTGCTGCTAGTGTGGTGTTCCTGGCTCAAAGGCAAAATTGAATCTGTTCACAATAGCAGTTTGAGAAAATTATGCAGAACTGAGCCAAACTGTCTTTTTCAATATGTAGGTACAAAATGACCAGACTAATTACAATCTATATTCTAAGTACTGAAATCTTTAGAAATACTTACCTTTTTGGAAACTACGCAGAGTTGCTCTGCTGGGAGATAGTCAAAAGGAAAAACAAATCTCCAGTTAAAGTTCCCTTCACCATCCAATGATCGGTAGTGAACATCGGTTTTCTGCTTATTTTCTTCATTACCAGGCATCCATCTGAAAATAGAAAGAGATGTGTCTGGTGTTTGCAGTGGGATTACACTGGTGCTTGTTTGTACTGCAACCATACATTAAGTGGTTGCAAACAAGCTGTCAGCGTTGCTCACAGAGGGTTGGAGAGTCTTTCACACCCTTTCTTAGTTTGCTTCCAATTTGGCACTGTAAATAGGAGCATCGGAATTGAATTTCTGATCTACCAAGACCAGTACTATATCAGTGGTGTGTTGTTGGCTGGGTATTTTTATTTCTTTTTTAGGAGAAATTAGATTAGTAGCCTAGTAGTATATTTACCTGATGTCTATTTAATTTTTTACGTTAAGACTAGGAAATGTAGAAAGTAAGAATCCAGGTTATGCAGCACCAAAGCTAACTCTCTGTCTTTTCAGATGCTTTCCATCTCAAGAGATGAACTTCTGGGATCTTTCATTGCACATTAACTGGTCATGCTTTATCTCATAATACTTCCGTACTTCTCCAAGGTTAGCACTATTTCAGAGGCTGTAGTGTGCATTGACTTGGCTGAACCAAGTCATCTTTGGAACCCATGGTCTAGGCATTCCCAGGACATTCTGAACGTCATTAATTTCTAAGTGTTACATGACAAGGTGCTCCTACCCCTTCACGTAAATGTCACTCATTTCTTCCCCTGTGATGCTCTTTTCATCCAGAAGGACATCTTTGGTGTTCCAGACAATCACCCGCAAGATATACCTAAGAGAGAAGATGTTTGGGGAAAGAGAATTGAATTGCTTTTGTCAGGGCTGCCAGATGGTGTGTAGTATATATGGATACTCACTTCTTGGCTTTTCGGGGAGTGATGTTGAAGGGAGGGCCTGGAGGTCCTAAGCTTTTGGGGAAAATATCAACCCACATCTGGAGCTTTCCCTGTAGCAGTGGAGAAGATGGATGAGGGATGTTTGTTGCATACAGGTTTGTCATGGTAATTCCACGGAACTACTTATTGACATGCTTAGTACTAATTTTAGCCAAAGAGCAGAGCTTGCTCATGTTACTAACGTCAGAACTTCTACAGACTTCAGAAAGGAGTAAGCCCAATCCCTCATGTTATTTAAGCTGCTTCAAATGAACAATGCCAAGAATTCAGAAGATGGTGGGGATGTTAATTCCTAGTGAATTCAGTGCAAGTTAGGTGCCTAAATAGTTCTTATTCTGTAGGTCCAAGTTTCTGTTCTCTCACAGGTGGTATTAAGTACAGTGTCATACATGTGGCTGATAGTTTGCAGCTAGTGGCCTACCCAGTGTAGATGATCAGTCCCCTTAATGAGACTCTGAAGTAAGGCAACCACTGCAGATACACAAGCCCCTTTATTTTTGCAGATAAGTTTTCTGGTTGCTGCAGAAACTTTCTTAAAAAAACCAACCACTGGTGCGTTACTAAATACTAGAAAACAAATGTTAGCCTTGGTTCCTCTCTAACAGAGAGTTCCAGCGTAAGACTGTGTTTAACCTAGCACCTCTGGACCTTGTAGAGAAATGACAAGTTTGGTCTCATTTGTTGAATGTAGCTAGGAAGCCCTTGAGCCAGGCTGTCTCCTTTATTGTTAGTGAGGTAATAAACACACATTCCAGTAACAAAGTAATAAATCTTTCCCAATTTCCACTCTATTAGTGTTTAAGGTGTCATTTGGGGGTCTTAATGGCAAAACATAACTGCATTTTGTTGTTTCTAGACTAACCTGCTTTAGTTTCACAGTCAAGTAATACTAATTTTTAGCCTCTTCCCCCTGAGTGATACCACTCTATTGACAACATGATATAAATACAGGAATGCTCCATTTCTGCATTCGAGAAACCAGAAGTAAACTAGTTCATAGTACCTGGGAGATGTTGGGCTGGAAGGTGCTGTATAAGGTCCTCGTCTCCACATGTTCGGGTACCAAACCCTGGGTTCTGAGGATATGAAGGGCTAGCCGCTCTTCACCAGGACCAAGATGCTGATGCAAAATTTTGTTAGCTTCTGAAGTAAAAGAAATGGAAAAAGAACAGGGGCTCACGAACCAGAATTTGAATTTGAACTTTTAAAAAAATTTAAAACCAGATATTTAAAATTGAGCAGAAAACTGTGCTCAACATTTAAAAAAATCACATTCTTTGTCTAATTTTCTGTAAGTAACTGAAAAGTTTTATATTTGTATCCATATGAAATTAAGACAGAAACATAAAATAAGTGAACAAGCTCACCAGCTTCCTCCAAAGTGTAGTCTTGTCCACCATAGTTAATCTTTCTGCCATTCTCAGAGAGGACAGGAGGAGCATAGCCTTTAAACCTGGCTACATTTTGCAATAACTGAGTTGGTTTTAGTTGATCACGCCAGGTATTCACACCTGAACTTTTAGGAAAGCAACAGAAACACATGCTAAAATTATTCACCATTCAGGGCACTTACACATCATGTAAAATGTATTTATTAAACTAATTGTAACTGCCTAGATTGAGGCCACTTGAGTTTGATAGAATGACATAATTTTGTACCAGCTCAATTACTTTCCAAGACAGAGTGCTTTTTGCTTTACATATCAAAATAATTTACGCTAACAGATGCTTTCATATTTATTTCCATGAGTAGGTTAGAAAATTCTGTTAAGTGTGTGTTATCTGGACAGAAATAACACACATCACCATATAAAGAGAATATTAAAATGTTTGACATCATCGTTTTCAGTCAAGGCTCTTCTGCAGACTTTGCAGCTTAATTTGGAATTCAGATGATAGTGTGAGCAGAACAAGTACCCATGAGAAGCCATAGCATAGGTTTTTAACCATATAATTAAGATGAAGGAAGCCCAGATTTTCTACAGAGACTGGGTACTAGATCTTACAGATAAAAATTTTCAATAGACAAAATGACTTACATGCAATACTGCTGTGGGATGCCACAGTGAGAGCCATAACGAGAAAGGAATCTGTTCTCAAGATCAATTATGGTTTCACCCACTTTTTCATCACAAGTCAATGTGTCATAGTCATAGACTGAAATTTTCAGATCCTTTTCTTGAGGCAAGAAGCAGCTGAGTTCGTACATTCTAAACATAAAAATGTCCAGTTAATGCTATTGCTCTTTTGAGCAATACTTTTTCTTTTTGTACTTAAAAAACCCCACAACCTACCCCCCCTACTTTTTAGTTTATTTTTGAGCAATAGCCTTTACAAGATATTAAAGGGATGCTTCCAATGCTGATAAATCTAGCAGTAGTTACCACTCATGCTCCAATTCCTATTTGCACTTACTAATAATTCCATTTGTGCTCCTATGGATAGTACATCCTTCCTTTCTGCACAATGTATTACTTAGATGTTTTCTGTGCAGCAGCTTGAATTGGGACTGAGAAAGAAACTAGTGTGGCTCTGTCAGCCACTCTGTAAAAAAGCTGGTTGTTCAATCCATAGTTTCTGTATGATTAGAAATGTTTGTTTTTTTTTTTTTACCAAAATACACAGTTGGAGCCTTAAAAAATATGGTCCAAATGTTTAGCTTCTATGACTAGAAGGGATTATTCTGTCATCTAGCTGTCCTACACAAAGCAGACTAGAGTTTTCTCAAATTAATTCTCTGAATTTACTTTGCAGATATGCAGCCTCATCGTTTCTACTGCTGCTGAATCCATTACCCTTGAGGTAAAGTATTCCACAGTTAATTATTCTCTGCATCTTTTTGTTTGTTTCTGGAAAAACTTGGAATATTGAAGGTACTTTGTACCTATAATCAAGTCTCTTTGCTGTCTATTTCTTTGTATAATCTGAACAACTGAAATCTTGTAGCACATCATGGCAAAGTATGCTTTCCAAAGTCTTTATAATTCTTCTAGTCCTTCTCTCCTAACTTTCTAATTTAGCAAAATCCTCCTCTAACTCTGGACACCCAACCAGACCCAGAATTTCATTAATAATTATAAAGATGATGCAACCTCTCCATTCCTAATTAGCATTTTTCTAGTCATGTATTTCAAAGATATCGTTAGCCTTTGATCGAAAGATAAGCGTACTGGGAATACATGTTAAGCTGATTACTCATCTAGACATCCAAGTAGTTTTCAGAGTTAAAACTTTCATTGTATTCTATAAACATATTTTGTTATTCTTGTACGCACAACACAGGGTGGTTTTAAGATCTATACATTGTTTGAATTTCTGCAATTTACCCATGGATACAGAAAATCTATAGACTAGCCAAACACCTGTGTTGTCCAGTGATTTCAAAGGGAAATGCCTTATGCAACTTTACTCACAATTAACTGTCAGTATATAACTATGAATATGAGCACTGGATATTTCAAAAAATGGTTTATCTTAAAAAATAGGAAAACATTCTAAAATACAATAAATTAGAAATACAAAAAAAGTTTCTTACCTGCCAAAAATTGGGTTGAGAGTATTAGGTACATAATTATCTCTGTCTTCAATTACTTTTTTACTTAGGGATATTTTTATGTAAGGATCACACTATTTAAAATAAGAAAAAAATATTAAGAAATAGTTATTAAGACTAACTTTATTTAAAATATACTACAGCAGAATTAGTTCACAGACATTCCAAAAGCAAAAAGTCTCACCAGCCCGTTATTATCCTGGGGTTGAAGCTGCAAAGCTTGAACAATATAAATTCGCACAATACACTCCTGAGGCCCACTGTCTGGTAGCTCACGGAACTGGCGAGGAGGAGCTGGAATAGTGGGATCATCAGGTAATGCATAGATTTTAAAGGATCCCTAAAAAATAATGTAAATACTCAGTCAAGATAAATGTAGAAAAGTCACTCTGCTCAGTTTGTTTTTTCTTATTTATCCTGCACATACACACTCTGATTTATATAGGAAGAGCACAATTATAGCCTGATCCACAGTCACTTAGAAGTCTTGTGTTTTACTTTTGTGGGTTTTGGGTAAGACTTACTACAAAGGCAACATTATATCCTTAGCTAATTTAAATCAATACAGCCCTTTTGATTTCAACACACAATTACTCAGTTTGCTCCAGCTGAGAATACATAACACATAGTTCACATGTGCTTCCCTCTCCAAAAGCATCATTTAATGTTTGGGGTTTTCGTTTTTTTGTTGTTGTTGTTTTTCTGGTTTGGTTTTTGTTGTTGGTTTTTTTTTGTGTTTTGTTTGTTTGTTTGTTTGGGTTTTTTTTAATACGTTAACATTAATGTAATCTTTAAAAGTCATAGACAAAGTCACAGAACTAGTACAAAATACCTTTTCCAAATTAATTCTAAAAAGGTGTTTCGTTCAGAACATCTGCAGGTGAGACTTCAGCCCTGTTCAAGAGGCTACCTGGGAAGGTTCTGTTCCACAGGTACCACAGAAGATCACATTAGCAGGAATGAGAGTTCTTTTCAATTAACATGTATCACATCTAGTGTGAGCAATGTGTAGCTGTACCTTCCTTGAAAAAGAAGGGCCTGTACTTAAGTAGTTCCAAGCATCTGTTGCCCCTATAATGCCTGCATCCATATTTAAACTTAAATGCTTGCATGTAGACTTACTTAAATGATAACTACTGGCGTGGTTTACATACAAAAAACTGCATCTAGCATTTTTTTGCTACCGGTTATTTGAAATTTACCTTGAATTCCCCAACCACAGATGGATCATCACTGTCCTCAGATTTGCCTCGGTATAGTTTAAATGTATCACAGAAATCTGTTAAGCTATTAAATTCAGGTACTTTTTCCAATTCACAGTCATACACCTTAAAAAAGGCAAAGAAAAAGGAAAATGAAAAAAGCGCAGTTTAGAAATTATCATACATATCAGCTCCACCATTGTGGCATTGCAAAGTGTATTGTATGTTTGATGGAGTATCTTAAGGAACCAAAGCATTTGGAACTATTTTTAATTTTACATCAAAGTGGAAGCAAATGCAATGTTTGGAGAACGTGCTATCAAGCTTCATTTAGGTCTTGTTAAAAACAAAGTAACTAATAGCATTTCACAAGCTTATCTTTACTTTCTTCATTAGGTGTATTAGATGAGAAATGAAAGTGGTCTGGGTTCAACTTTTAACCAACAGACAGTAAAAGTACTGAGCCTCTGTGTTCATACTTTCTCAATGTTTATTTAGGATCTGCCTGGCACCCAAAGAAGTCAAGAGTAAAATTCCATTTGACTGAAGGTTAGATTAAACTCTGAATACATCTCTTAATAAGTGTAGTTAGGTAGAAAAGAAGCAAAGATATCTTTTCTTAAAACCTTCATTTCACCACGTGAATTAGTAATGGACCTTTACAGGAAATCATGTACAGTTAAATTTTGAACAGCATTTAAAAAAACAAAGGGCCCGTCTCTGACCGGGTTTTGGGCCTATAAGCATTGAGATATGTTAATTTACTTTATCCTGAGCAATACCTTTAAAGTGTCATATCCTTTTTTAATATACTGTCCACATTTTTCATGTTCTCCTACTGAAGCATAAAATTTGCTCCACCAGTCAACAATTTCTTCTTCCTTAGAGAAAAGCAAATAAAAAAGTCTGTTATTGGGAGATAACGCCTCTTTTACATCATGCTGTACAGCAGAAACAATGAACAGTTAAGCATACTAAAAGACAGTATACTCTAAAACTTCTTATCAGTTAAGTAATATTAAAGGTTCATCTGAAAGAAAATTAGAATGTAAATATTAAGGCTAAAAAGATGGAATTTCTCTTACCCAGGTTTAAATATCTAGTCTATAATCCAGCTGCACTGATAGTCAACAGCCAGCCATCTCTGAATAAGCAATTAATTACCAGTATCTAGATACCTGTCTCAAAGGACTGATTTCTGGAGGTGTGTATATTCCTCTCCTCCATCTTCTGGCGGTGCAGCACAGCCTAGCCACCCAAGTTCTACATATTACTTGACTCAGAGGAAGTGAATATACACTTAGCTGGTGCGGTCATTGTTTCCGCTGTTAAGGAAAAACACCATCATACCTGGTATTCACTGCGGGAATTGCATGACTGTAAAAACTGCAGTGAACACATTGAAAACTTTTTCCTGAGGGATAAATGGGGTAGTTTGCTTTCAACAATCCCATTTATTTCAAAACTGTTACCATATAACACTGGGACAGACCTGTAACTGCTCTAACCATATATCATGCCATTAAAACCAGTGGAGATTGTCTGTATCATGACAGAATCTTGCAGTTGGAGATCTGCCTTAATGTTTCCAAATGCAGTTGAAAAGAAGGAGCAGTGAGTCTTGCTCTCTTCAAAATAATACTTCAATGAGCCTCATGAAACCCTAGACGCCAGCAATCTATACATTCCACTAAGACTATTTCTGTGGTGTTTTCTGTATTTTTATTTATTTAACCCTGACAATTGCTTTGTTCAACAGAGTGCTATTTTCTGTATTTATCAATAGGGATTGCATAGTATAATTATTTGCCCCTGAAAACATACTTCGATTGGTAATGACTAGCATTCATTCACTGTGTAAATTTGAAAAAAATCTTTCATACTGTTTGGATTTAAAGAGAGTCTTAAAGTATTACACAGATCATTAAATGTGAGGGTTTGGTGTTTTTTTTTTAATATTTAGGGGTTATTATTGCAGTCTTGCATATTTTGCCTAAGTTTACCATTTTACAAATTGATTGTACGTTTTATGTCAAACATTTTCAGAGATTACTGTTCTCATCCATATGCTTAAAATGCTAATTTAGGAGGCAGTATGCTATACTGATTTGCAGCTGGAGATCTCATTTACAAGAAAGCAATGTGTAGATTTTTAAAAGTAGTATACGTTACCTTTTCTGTAAGCTGCTCATGAAATCAATTCATAAAAAAAGAGCAAAATAAAAACAAGGGTAAGGATATGATTTGTAGAATTTTATACAGTTAAACAGGCTTTAAAAGTTTACCATTTTGTATATAGTACGTATGTAAAGTAAGTTCCTAACATCAATAATTTATAAATACTTTCGAAGCGTATTCAGACACCATGTGTTTAACTTTTTTTTTTTTTTCAGCTGTCAGTATGTCCTAGATATTAAACTGGAGCATATATATATAAATTTAAAAAAGCAAGTTTTCAGGACTAGAAGACATTATCACCCTGTGCTTTGTTCTTCACATAACAAAGCAAAACAGAGAAACTTGGTTTTCTTATTGTATCATAGCAGTGTTCACTCTGGATTCTATTTATTGATTTCCATAGTAGCCTCATTCCCTGCTTTCATCTGTGGTTGCAGAGAGCACTGGATCTGATTTATTTCAGGTGAAAAATGTTTTTAAGAGCACTTACAAAACTGAATCTATTCCAGAGATTATTTTCCAAACAAATTTCACATACATAAAATTCAAGCGATTTTTTTGCACTTTTTGAATATTTACTTCTTTATAAAACAATTTGCTAATGCTCAACAGCCTTCTCCCTTTTCCTTGTACTATCGTTTTTCAATTGTTTACAGGCTGTGGATTTTCAGGAGTCTGAAAAAAATGTGAAGAATTATAAACTACAATTAATAACCAGTATGTGTCTATAGATTTATCCCTGTAAGTGTAATAACAATCTGCACAATCCAAAATGCTTCACCTGTTAAATCACAGATACCATAATTATGACCAGATAGTCCATTAAGAGCAAGCATCATGCATCCCATTTGGAAGCTATGATTAGCAAGTGTGATTTGTACTACTGTTTATATAGTGTATATATAATTTTATAGTGTATATATAATTTAAAGGCATAATCCATAATATTTTGTGCAAAGCAGAAGAAATATGCAAAACATTTTATGAGTACAAGCCAAATGCATCAATAGGTCAGGACATCCCTCTGGTATATCATACTAATTTACTCCCATTTCTATTCTGTAAGTAAATATCTTGCTGGGATGTTCAGGTCTACTGTATTTTAGTAGTCTTGTCTAACTTCAAGTCAGAAATACAGCATAATTTTTTTCAGATGGGCATGGGACTGTCAGATTTTCTATAGGCAATTGCAGTGATTTATTCTCAGAAACCATATTAGTGGTTTGCAAAACTTACGGGCAGAATTCATGAGGTAATTTTGAATACTTTGCCATATTTAAATTTGACTTTGTTTAAACACAATGTTTAAACATAATGTTTGTAGTGTTGACAACATAAAGGGTAGCTTGCATAACTATGCAATAATAATTTAAACTCCCAATTTAGAGCCTTTTCAGATAATATATTGTGTAGAACTCTGAATCTTTCATCAAAGCATACTGTTAGAAGAGTTTAAATTAGGGGAGGGGGTTTGTTTGTTTTCCCCTTGATATACCTTCAAATGTCTCTTCAAATAATGCACTTCGTAGCTTTAGGAACAAGACGTTAAGAAAAAAAATAAATCAAAACCTTAAGACCTTTAAAAATTCCCCAAGCAAATAATGAGTATTCAATGTTGGGAAATACTATTGTTACTAAAACTGGTAAGCAGGATGTGCTCACAGAATGCCAAAACACAGGATAAAATGCCATATGATAAATTTGAGATTTTGGAGTGAAGTATTCACATGATAAAGATCATGTAATGGTTACTATCCTTTTTTTTAATGTACCCAGTGACTTCACTGTAGATTCTTACACATGAAGTTTTCAAGACACTAACACTGAACTATTAGCTTTTTGAACATCTTGAAATTATGGCAAAAAAATTTGAGAGATATAGTGGATCCTTAGAAACGTTAGAATTTTATTTACTGTAGATTTGTTTATTCTCCAGAAAGCAGACTTTTAAACAAAGTTTAAATATTAATAGCGTGGTTAAATAATTCATGTTGATTTTTGTGCTTTTAGTCCAAATAAGCTGACCGCAAGTTTTTAATAGTTCATACATATTGTACACACCTAGTAAGACTTTCAGAAGAAGGATACCTTAATATTTGTAACTAATCATACTAGAGTTATGAGCATCATCTCCTCCAAAATCTCTCTATGGAATAATTGCCAAGAGAAATACAGCCTCATGACCACATCACATCAACATTCTTCCCCCATCCGACCCCGTTCTGGTACATACATACATGCACTGTTGTTGGAGAAGCCATTTTGCTGAGTGCTGTTGACATACTGCTTAAACACTGGAAATTGGAATGTAATTGATGAAATTTTGGCATTTTGTGTCCTCAGGGTGTTGTCTGCATATCACTTACACTTTCCACAGTTGTACTTATTTCACTTTAAATTGTTTTAAATATTCTTTCCTTTCTCTTATGGATGCTATTGCTGTATCTAGTGTTATAATATATTTGTTTCGGGTGATGTTAAACTCTAATTGAAATTGTGTTTCACCTTATATAGCATTTAAAATTTTCCCTTTTATAGTTGGAATCAAATACACAAATTCAATCAATTTTGCCAGTGGGTTCAAAGCGCTAAGTTTTCTTTATTTTTTTAATCTCTTTTCTTAAAATTTTTAAAGGAAATAAAAATTCTCTATACCAGCTATAAAACATTTATATTAGAACAGAAGGCCCAATTCAGATAAAAGTTAGAGACTGTTCTAAATGAAATATTAAGGACAATTTACACGTACGATGAAAGTAAATAGAAGAACATGGTCTTTGAGTCTGAATATCATTACATTAAGATACAGAAGAAGAAATGAAGGAAGAATTATGCAATCAATAACATATTTAAACAGCAGTGAGAGTTTGAAAGTTTAAATTCAGTAGTATTTACTTTGGGACCTCTATAACAGAATAAAAAATTTTGCATTTTTGAAAAATCAAAATTGTGGATTAAGAGCCTGAAAAATTACCATATTAAAGGGCGTAACCTTTGTACTTCCTTTACAACAACAGGCCATCAGAAATTTATGAAAAAAACTTCTAGGTAAGGGGAACATTTTACAGTCCTAATATAATTGAAAATTTTTCCTTGAAATTGTACTGTCTGGCATTTGTCTTCAGTCATGTTTCAACTCAAGAGTAAAATTCTGCAAGCTGAATTATTTTTTACCAGGAAAGTAAAATTGTATTGTGGTGGTTCTGAAAGAATCAGAGCAGTAGAGATGTTCACAAAGCACAATAGAAAAGGAAAGAGGTGTTTGTGCAGAAAAAATTGTTTCGGTGGTATCAGTTTTGGATGACTTCATGGTAAGAGAGGCGAAGCTATGACTGTGACAAAATGAACGGCTGAAGGTCTGTGTTACCATGGCTTTGATTCTGTACCCTTTGATTATGTACAAAGCATACAGCTACTTCTAGCTCCTTTACTTAAAACCGCTCACTCTGTGCAAGATCAGGCTGCTGTAACTATCACCAGTGGACAACTGGGTAATATTCTATCATATGCTTTCAGTAGCTATTGAACAAATTAATTCATTCTTAAGCTACTGGGTGAACTTTACCATGCACAAAAAGCTACAGTTTGACATTTACTATATGAAAACAGAGGTTAAAATGATTAACGTATTTCCTTTGCTTTCCTGTCACAAAGTAACTTTGTTCCATATGGCTTTCCAGAAGGTTGCACATGTTTCTGACAAATTTTCTGTCTAGATAGTTTCTCAGAAATCACAGATCTGAAGAAGAAAGTCCAGCATCAAATTTCAAAGATTACCTGAGCTGCTAGCAGTGGCTGTGTGTCTTCCATTTCAATTACGGTATCCTGGCGAGGTGCAGCAGAGAGTAGACTAACTGTAAGCCAAAGATTTTATTAAGGCAATATGGTGTAGGAAAAATATCTTACTAAACATTTCCATCAGATTTGAAATCCAAACAGTTACAGAAGATGTAAAATAATTTGTTTGCTGTATGTTTGATCCTCTACAGAAAGCAATTAGTTGCCATTTTTTGCTAAAAATACACAATATATTTTTGTGCAGGATACGCAAGCATTTCTCAGATATTTAGCATTAAAAAAAGAGTAAAACTTAGAAAAAGTATAGAGAAAATGTCAGCATTGTATTCAGAGAATTCTTGCTGCAATACTGGATCATTACTTTAGTACTTGGTGCAGGGGTGATCTGCAGGTAGTTAAATTCCAAGTTGATACTAAAGAGGAACTTCAGGGAACCAGTACACTCAGTCTAAGAGTGGACTTGCCTTTGTACTGTGTCTTCTTATACTCCACAGAATATTGCACTAATTAATACTCTGAGTTAGATTTGTTTTTTCTTTCAGATAATGTTATCTCCAAATAAGTACACAACATGAGATGGCTATTCATCAGTACACTATGAAGAGGAAACATCAAAGACAGGTTATTCTAGCATCTTGTAAGAAAGTAGAACTTTTAATTTTCCAGCTGTCTACCTTTCAGTTGTGGTGCAATGTCTTCTTTAGCAGTGTAGGGGTCACAACGAAAGCTTTCCAATAAATCAATAGTACACTGTCCCACGATGGGCTTCCGTCCAAATGGTCTGTGGTCTATTACTTTAATAACAAGAGATGGACTGTATAACTCCTCTTTTGGCAAAAGCTAAAAATGAAAGGTTAGAGTTTGTTTATAATGCAAACAGAAGGAAAATGAAAAATAAAGATTTCCCCCCTAAATTAGAGCTGCTACTTCATTTATTTAATATTGAACTACTATGTTCTATGGCTGTATGCTGAATGAAAATTCCTAACTTTATATTATGATGCAATAGAAGTCAGTAAGAATAATTTTAATTGCCTCAAATCTTGAATTTTCTCGACTCTTGCACAGCTCCCATCCTAGCAGTAGAAAAGTAGCCACACATCTACAGGTAAATGGATGCCTTTTCAAATAAATATATATATACTGCACTGCATTGTGCATATAAAATTGTATAATTTATCAACAACTGTACAGACATGTTTACATGATCTTTATTAGAATTTTCAGGCTCAGTAAATTGCTTATGTTAAGTCAAAAGAGGATGTGCGAGTTTTTCTGTTCATTCTCGCGTAACAAGTCCTTGACCTTTAAAAGTATGGGATAACCGATTTTGGTATAGGTAGCTGGTACATAGTTTTTTGCAACGTACAACTTTCATGAAGAGAACAGAAGATGGAAAATTTGGTGTCTTTTTGAGGTTTTTGATCACCACAGATTCCACCATTTCACCCCCACATTCCACAATGAGACTCGGAGACATAACAGGTGCCAGTTGGTAGTTTTTCATGTTCCGCAACCCCCAAGCCAGAATCTGTAAAATAAAATCCAATATAAGCAAAAGTGGGAGAGATATCAATATGCTTAATATGATGCTCAAGAAGTAGGAATGAAGAAGTGAATTCTTTTCAATAATAGAATGTGACTGGCCAAATATTTCAAGGTTGTTGTTCTAGGAAAGTTAATGGAAAAAAATGAAACTCAAAAATACTTGACAAAAAAAATCCCCCATATTTCTTACTATGAAACACACACTAGCAAATACACAAATTTACTGTCTGGAGGATGAGATGACTGTACTTGTATTCAGTTAGTTTAAGAATAAAGTATACCTCAACAGCAGTGAGTTGAACTACTGGTCTGATTCCTTGAGGAACCATGTAAAACTTTGGTGCTCTTTGTGATGGAAGAATTGGAAGGTTGGCGCCACCCTATTAAGACACAAACACGGGTATTAGTTTCTCTCCTCTTCCTTAAATGAAATACCTTGCAAGCATTAAGACAATTCTTCACATTATGACTCACTGTGAAAGGATATATATCATATTATATTACATATACACACACAAAAAATATATATAAGAAATATATACCTTGTCCCTCAAAATAAGTTCTGCAGCAAAAAGAATGTCTCCACTAGCTTTGCCATTATTTGTTACAGGATACCAGAGCAGTTTTGGTGTGACATCCTCTTCTGGGATTAACTTGACCATGGGGGAACAAACACTTCTTCCAAGGAATTCATCTTTCCCCTGCAACCGAAAATGGCAATCATAGCCATTAATGTTATTCTCAATTAATATAACTTAAAAAAAAAAAAAAAAAAGCAATCAGGGTAAAAAGCATTAACCTACCACTTGGTCACTGTCAAAAAGTTCAATAACAACATTAGGTGGGTTTTGCGCTACTGTCTGTGGGTCCCCATAGATCTCAATTTCATTAAATATGAGAGTTTGGTCCCATGTAGGATTTAGAGTTGAATGAATGATTTCAGTTGTTTTGCTTTGATGGAGGAAAGAAACATGAGCATACGGATCTGAAATATAGAAAGATTAGAAGCACACAAGCACAATTTTTATCAAATATAGTATGTTATTTTTCTTCTGTCATTACCACTTCTATAAGCCAGTCGATATAAAACAAAAGCTCACACAGACATATAATTTACATTTAATAGAGCAAATTCCATTTGATTACTAAATAGCTTGCTTTATACAAGTGTCAATTAACAGAGCAATGAAAAATCACTGCAAAACAACTTGCAAATCAGAAGGAGAACCTGAAAACAAATGAAACACTGGCTATATGCATCGCCTCTTAGATATTGTCTGTAGAAGCTTTTTTTTTTAATCGTCTCCATTGATATACAAATGTACAGCCTCATAAATAATACAAAGAAATCATTCTAGTTCTGACTAGTCACCAAACAACAAATTATCCCAGGCTATATTGCTCAGATCAGGCTTTGGTTTCAAACGTGCTTATTTATAGTAATCTCTTCTTGTGAAACAGCTGAATGATTAAAGTGGTCTAGGCCCAGTGTTTGGCAGGTCTTTAAATCATCAAGAGCTCTGTAGTGGGTATCTGATGATGGTCATTAACATTTCCTGTACAAATTGCAATTACTAAGGACTAGAGGCTATTTTAAAGGTTATCTTTAGGTCAGTTTCAACAGGTTCTGGCTAGGTACCTGATCAGAGTTTTAAAAAATTTGGCGAACTCTTCATACTAGTTTTAATGTAAAATAAAATGTAGATATGCTAGTTTATATGTGACTGCATCTGAGGTACCTATCTTGATTCTACATATGCAAATTAGCGGCATTTATTATTGTTTCTTTGTATTTCTTTTAAGTGCTGCATATTGAAATAAGACCAAATACACACAGGCAGCTGTACAAAAAAACCCCCTCATTTCAGGAAACAGCACTAAAATATCTATAGCTCTAGATCTTCTGTAACAAATTAACAAATGCATTACACTTACGCAATTATTAATTAAAACAGGGAGAAAAAGAAGGATGCAAATGGAGATTGATGGGGAAAGAAAATTCTAAGCCGCCCATTTAATCTTTATCTTTGGCTGAACTTATTTAAAGGAAGTGTAAAGTCATACTTGTACAGAATCTAATTTCAGTTTGTTCTCTGACTTCCCAGTGGAATTTTAATTCTAATTAGCAAAAATTAAATACTTGATAACCTGAGTATTGAATTAGCCTGACCAGAAAGATGTCAAACGGATACAACACTGTTGGAATACCTAAGAGCTCGAAGTAATAGGCAACAGGTACACTTGTATAAACAAACAAAATCCACACTTATTAGTAAGGCAGAGTGTAGTTTTCTACAAGTTCATCTCAGTAATCAATTAATATAAAATACTGAACATTGAGAGGCAGTTGGTGACATAACAGCCATCCAGCTTTCTTCATCATTTCTTTTGTGTGAGCTTCCTGCAGGAAGGAAGTATGTAGGCTCTGAGCAGAAGGAGAAGCTAAGGCATAGGGAAGGGATTGGTCATGGGAAATTCAGACCTTATTTGAATTCCCATTCCCTCACTGAGAATTCGTTGGCAGCAGGTGCTGCACATTCAGAGCACTTCTGTTTTGGCAGCTTCTGGGGCAGTACTTACCAAATCTGTATCATACGTAATGAAGCTGAGACTTTCTTTATGGCATAGTTTCAGTAGCTGGGACCTATGCACAGAACTTAAGGATTTAAAATACTCTATAGCTAAATCAAGTTACTACTTCATTGCAGAAGTGGGTTTTCTGCACCCAGGATTAGCAGAATTTTTCCATACCTGAAAAACTGTCTTTGTCTAAAGCCATGAGATTTCTTGCCTGGTAGACGTAACAGCGAAGGTGGTAAGTATATACTCCTGTAACAAATAAATAAAAAAAGCTCAACAGCATTATACAGGCTTCTTTTCTGTAACGAAGATATTTTGGGTTTATAAGAATGCCTTACATGTTTTAACTCAAGCACAAGCACTGTAGAAACATTTCTGCTTTTCTTTTCTAGTGACAAAGGTACTAATACCAACAAGCTAGCACCTGAGAACATTTGTTCCAACACAACTTAATGCAGAAATGAAAGATACCCACTAATGTTATTTGGGCTTTTTTTCACCATATGATCATCTAAAAATCCTTCTATTCAAAAATTCCTGTTTGAAACAGTGTGATAATCTAGTTCCTCCAAAGAGGATCAAGAAGTGGACATTCCTGTGCTTAATTTAAGTATTGATTACAGCACTTGCAGGGACCTGGGAGTTTCGTATTTTTAGCTATTAGGACTAGAAAATTATTCCAATTGCAACTCTGTCTCTTTGGCTAAAAGATTTAAAAAAAAAAAAAAAATCACTGCAGGCAAGGTGGAATAGCTTAAAAGGAAGATGTGAGAGAGGCCCAAACCCAAGACAGCATGTGGCTAAGTTACTACAGCTTTTCTTTAGAAGATGTCAGCTCTAACCGTTTCAGCCCTTGGAAAAATCTGAGCCACTCACAGCCTCAATGAGCTGAAACCTCTGAACTCTGGCCACTTTCCTCCTATTGTGATCATTATTTAAAAGCAACAGCAATCATCTTCCTCAGCTTCTGAAAGACGAGACTTAAGATTTAGGCACCCATTCCCAGCAAGGAGATCAAGTTCTGTAGAGTCCAAATAAAGACAAGTGTTCCAGTCGGAGACCCTCGAAAAGGAGTCTTAAGAGTGGATAGGATTGGCTTCTGTTCCTATTAACTAACACTGATGACCCTCCATCTAAGTGTCCCTGCTTTTGTGAATCCCATTACAGCGATTCAAAGGCATTTAAAGCCAATCCAGGTTGGCAAAGTTACAGTTTCATTCACTTTGTCAGCTCAACTACATGGTCTTACTGCTTCCTCTGGGTCAGGCATTAGTCTGACCCTGCACTGAGCTGGTTAAGTGAACTAGACCAGCAAAAAATTAACTGTACGTACATCTTCTCTGCTGGCTTAGCTCCCTGTATTGTTATGGAGGGACCCTAATACTCAAACGCATCATTTAAGACAGCCTAAAATTCAGGTGCTGCAATAATTGGCTTTAGAATTCCTGTTCCATACAGGTTTTAAAAACGTTTGGTTGACAGTGGACTGAAGTATCAAAATGACTAATTGCAATTTTTCTTTTAGTAGCCTAAGTAGGTCCCAATCAAGGATCAGATGGTAACTACAACAGAAGCTGTATAAATCTAGATGTAAAACACAGAGTTACAATTCTGTTTGAGACCAGGGAGAAACAGACATGATTTATATGAAAGGAATTGTTAAAGAACCTACTGTCGAAGTAGCAGGAAACAAGTGGTGTGTTGGCACCAAACACCTTTGTAGCCAACTCCTTGGTTTTGTCTGAACTCTTCCCTTCTCCATCATCAACACTAGTGTCTGCTCCCTGAAGTTATATATGGAAAAAAAGTTACTGCATATTTACAAACATAGAAGGAACCTGACAAAAGTGGACTGTATGTGGGGATATATGGGTTTCAGTCTCTTCTTCAGGACAATGAGAAATTTACTTTCCTGAGTAAACGTACTTATGTCTGAAGGCCATTTCTTGTTGCCATTGAAACTGTGCAGAAATCAGATCCAGTCATCTCATCTTACTTTCCAGAATGCCTTATTTCTGGAGATACACTAGCTACCTATCAGCTCTTACTGAAGGAGAGGTTGTAGGTCTTCTACACTGTGCTGTTGCAGAGAACTGCTCTAAGGCTTTATCCTAGCAATAACCCAGGAAGTATAGTCAAAAGAGAAACTGAAACAGGAATTTTTAAACTCTGTGGAACCAAATTAAGTGGAGAAAGAAAATGCTATCAATGAATCACGGGTTGAAATTTGATGCAAAAAAGAGAAACAAACCAAGAAAAAAAAGCAAACTTTTGTTAATGCTATATAATCAGACTGAGAATCATTATTTTAGAAAAACAACGTGGCCTTCTCACATTATTTGCTCCAATTTGTATTTTGGTAAATAGAGCTTATCTATGAAGCTGTGTTAACCTGAAAATTTAAGGAATAGTTACATTCTGATGATCTATTTGTGACGTATGACATTCTGGCTTCTCCGATACTTTGCTATCCTTTCTTGTGTTTGGTTGTTTATACATGCAAATATTAATCAGGGGCAGCTACTTCAGTGCCTGTTGTTTCTTGCGCTGATGTTAATACATCTAAATTATGTGCATGAAAAGCTTGAGCTATCTTTTCACTTTACTTACAGAAGGCTCATTTAGTAATTTAGCCTTTTGCGCTAAATCTCACGTAATGTAATAATAAAAAGAATCTGAAAAATAAAGAAATAAGCATGTTATGGAAGAGTCTCTACTCCACCTTCAGTGGTCCCTTTCAGACTTTGAACCATTTAAACAATATAAACTATAATAGTTCCACAGTTATACATCAATCTAACAATTCAGGGACTAAAAGAGCTGATATACTTAATTGTTTATTTACTGTAAATTAACAGTTTGAACTTTTAAAGACGTTTTTGATAATGTGTCCCTTACCAAAGCACCCTCAAGTTTAAAGATGGCTGCTGCACCATGTGTCTCTGAGGGAGCCATTTTTCGTCTCCAGCGTCTTCGACGGAAAGTATCAGAACTGCGTTGTTTCCAGTGAAATTTCCAGCCAATCAAAGAAGCGTATTCCCATCCTTCTTGATCTTCATATGATGACATTCCCTGGAAGACATAAATTCTTGTTATCCACAGTGTTGTATAAATGTAATGAAAAAACCTGGCACTTGCTCTGGCAGGCATAATAGTCCCCTCATAAAGCAAAGCTGGAAATGCCAGTTTACAAAAAGACAAAGAAAAGGAATATAATGAAAACATACAAGGTTGTTCTAGATTTTTTTGTTTGGTATTAAATTTTTGCTTTATTCAGAAAATGAGTAATCTCATGTGGATTTAAAAAAAAAGAAACTCGAACTGTTACAATATACAAGTCTCTGACTGCATCTCTCTTCTGCTTACCCTTCCTGCTGTTAGTGTTTGAGCTGGGTCCCTCTTACGCTTCCGCACCAGCCTTCGTCGTCGGTGTGTATGGTACATTTTCTCTGCAGCAACCCATGACTTTGGTTTAGTGTCTGGAGGAATAGTAATTCCATACTCCCATCCTAAAACAGAATTGATTAGTTGGTATATTTCCAGAAACACAAGCAAGACACAAAGAAGAAAAGCATGGGAAGTAGAGTTATGGTACCTACAGAGGATGAGGCTTTAGTCACACAAGACTATTTGATATTGCAGACCCTAAATGCCCAATAGCTAGGGGACAACTGATGACATTTTATAATGATGCTATGTTATGATATATATGACAATAAAAATCTCAACATTAAAACATATATAATACATTTTAAGTTCTTTTCTTTGCATTCTTGTTTTTTCAAATGTTAGGTGTATTGATATCACATTTTCATATTTTACTTTAAATTAAGGATGAGTTTTCCCTGTGGTAAGAGTGGAATGTCCTCTGTACTCTTGCAACTCCAGAAGCTCGGTTTTTAAAGGAACACCAACTATTTGAACTCTGATCATAAAACTTTAAGAATTGGTAAACCTGTTACTGTATTTTGGCTCTATGTGTTGTAATTCAGTTGCCAGGTCTCTAGGACTCAGACTTTTATTTAGATTAATCTCTTATAAAAAAGTTACTGCAGACTCCTAGCAGAGGTTCCAGTTAAGACACATATCAGGACTCTTTAAGATAAATAAAATCTTTTTTTCTACTCAAGTAGCTATTTATTTCACTTATATTTAAAAGCAATAAATATTTGAGATTTTTCAGCTGTTTAGAACAAATTAAAATCCATTATAGCTTTGCAAAATTCTGAGCTTCCCAGAATCTTCTATGACCTTCCCTTTTTCTTTTATTATTTTGTTTTTGAACCATCAAATTAATGTCCTGTAAATACTTTGCTATGAAAGATTGACTGCTTTTTCCTATTGCTGTAGAATCCAAATTATGGTCTTATGAGGTTGTTTATATCACAACTTTCTAAGTTGTTAACAGTTTTAATTTAGTGTAAGTAACAAGCATATAAAAGTCAAAGCAGGAAAAAGGGTGGCTCTATGCACTTAAGATTTTCTAACCCGATCAGGTTAGTAGGTACACCTAATCTGAAAAACTCTGTCTAGCAGTGTCAGATTCTTCACAGAAAGACTTTGAAGTCTTTTTAATTTCAGAAATGCCTAATAACCAGTTGCATCCTGTTAAGATTTCTTCCTGATCAGTCTTGCATGGCTCTCTTCCCACACAAATTCAGTGCAGTTATTCTGCTCTCAGTAAGATAGGAATGTTTCACACACATGTGTGGTGCGTGACCAACACAAACAGGTACCTGACTTCATTTGGTCCCCAGACCTCCCGATACACCTCTTAGCATTGCTTGGTGACTTGTCCCCTGGCTAAAGGCTCCCAGTTAAATTACCAGATAGTGCCAAACCTGGCTTTGCCACATACTCTTGCTGCAATTAGAGAAGCTTGATGTCTCAACTTAAGCTTCTGACTTATCTAAAACAAGCCCAGTTACTGCTACTAATCCGTATTTTACAGGCCCGATCCTAACCATTGGACTGCAAAAACACTGGACTTGGGAAAAATGTTTTGGAAACTTATTTCAAACAAGGAAGGGTTCTGTTTCCAAGCACACTGTTTATACATACACTTTTCCCAACTGGAACCTCTCATGTTAGTAAATTGTTGTTTGCATTAGCCTTCATTTTTTTAATTTGTCAAAGCTTTTGGCTCAAAATTGTGATCTGCTGCTGCAGTTAAGACCAATGTACAACTTCTTAGATTATATGATTATCTCTCTAGTAGGCACTTAAAAATGCATTTATTACATATACGGTCCCTTTTGATCCAAGAAAGGCTCAATGAGAACAGTGAGTTTGATGGAACAGTGATTAAAGTGGAAATAGAAACAGATGCAGAAAGTGAACACTTTTTCAACATCATTTTATCTGATTCCTTATGCAACTGCTATCTAAATATTTCCTTGACGTTTTTCCATAGGGCAGCCACTGTCATGCTCAGGGTATGCATCATCCTTCAGTATAGACTATGACAGATTGTCCTAATAATCAGCAGATAAACAGTAAATCTTACCGTGCTCATCCACTGCTCTATTTAAATCGGATTTCCAAGCGTCATCTTCCCACATCCATCCAAGAGGACACGTGAACTCACGTGGCGGGGGAGCTTTTTCTCCATTCTTTTATGTAGGGAAAACATAACAGTTCTATGCATTAATAGATGAAATACATTGTGTAGCAAATCCTAGAAGTCCTTCTCTTAAACCTTGACTTATCCAGTGAAAAATATAAGTCTTACCACATCTGTGTAACCTTCTTCAGCTGCTTTCCATTCCCCTCCAGGATAGCGACTCTCATTTTCATATACTTCATCAGTAAACTCAGTATGACCAGCATCAGCTTCAGTCAACAAACTGCAAGTCCAAAGCAAATATAATACTAAACCAAATATATTTTAGTTAGCTAAAGAGAATATATAGAAACAATGTACAGAATATGCACATGTGCTGGAATTCTGGATTGTCCATTTTTGTGAAGTTCTATTTATTAGTAGAATACAGTATAGCCCTCATTTATATGAGGGCTACTTATTTCCTTAGAATATCTTCCTAAAACTGAAGCAACTCCAGTAATAGTAAGCAATATGAGGAACATTACTCATGAGTGACTAGCAGGAGTGTTTTAAGTGCTGTGTTATTCAGGATCTGCTTTCAACAATTTCTCTTGGAAAAAGAAAAAACATCATATATTTAAGTGTAGGAAAACCCAGACTGCACATGACAGTTATATGTTCCTCTGATTTTTTTATATCTAGCTATGCACTAAAATTTGGTATTGTACTTAATTTTGTTCCCCTTTATGCTGTTGACAAGGCAAGTAACCAGGTGGTTAATATTTTTCTAAGTTGCAAATAAAAGAAATAAAGAGAACATTAAATCAGACAAAATAGCCTTGATTTCCACTTTTGATTGTGATTCAGAAAGCGCTAAAGCATGTTCTAAAATGCCATCTGCTGGTCAAATGAAGCCACGCAGATTATTTTCCAATAAAAGATGCAAGGCATAAACATGCTTATGCATTTTAACAGTAGGGGTTTTTTCCATTATCTGAGAAAATATCTCCATGTCTGTTACTGCTTTTCTTCATGTCAGATTATTCATTGAAATAAAAACTACTCATTGAATATGAAAATAAATGCATCCATTCATACCTATAAACTGATACAATTTAAAAATGGATCAAGTAATAGCACATATTTTTCCCGCATTGTTTTTCTATAGAAGATCTAGCTATCTAAGGGTCTTGTCTGAAACCATCACAGCAGGATCTGAGAACCTCACATAGACACAAGTGATCCTCACAGTAGCTTTCTAGGAAAGGAAAACTATTATTATTCCTTTTTTAAAGATGAGGCACTGAAACACAGAGAATATAAGCAATATGCCCATCATCACATGGGCACTTCTAAACCGTAGATGGTTCCTCGGAAATGGATGCATTCTTTCTGTTGTATGTTTTATTTTACTTTTTAAAAAAGGCAATGTTAATTTTAGTGTTATTAACTAGCTTTGACTACTGGCTGGCTTTTGCTGTCCTAGACAGTTCATCTTAAAATCTATTTCTCAGCCAAGAAAACAGAGAGGAGCTTTTACTCTACAACCTGAGATTAAAGTCCTTTATTCCTGCCTGCATAAAATTAAAAAAATCTGACCTTCTTTCAGGATCAACCATCCATTCTCCTTCCCACTCCCAGCCCTTTGGGGGTAGAAAGTACTCTCTTTTCAGTTTGATTTTTCCTGTGACATCGGAAAACTTGTGGCGACCAACAAGGCCGGAGGTACCCCACTTTCCAAAAAGAAGAGCCTGATTTTCATACTGTTTGAGAAGAAAGAAAAAAAAAATCAGTACTTCAGGAATAATAAAAAGTTTTTAGGAGAAAAAAAAAAAGAAGAAAAAAAAAAGATTTATTTAACTGTTACAACTGAAACATTCTACTATATGTTTCCTTTCTCTGAAATTAAGTACTCCCTTCCCACATTACTCTGCAATGTCATCATTAATTTCTTGCATTCATTTTAGTCTATGCTGCCTGGTAAACAATGATGCCACTGCTAAACTAAACTATCTTCTCAATTTGATGCCTCTCTACAATTAGTCAAATTTCCTCCAAATTAAAGCTTTGTTAAATAAAATTCCATTACATTATTCAAACAAGTTTCTTCTGTTCCCTAAATGCATGATCCTCTCATTCTTTTCCATCTCAAATCTCTTCCTATTTATAATCTCTTCTTTCGTAACATGTAAAACTGAATTATAGTCTTATCATGGAAGCTACCAGGGGCATGATTCTGATGTCAGCCTGGTTTATGTAGTATGTTTCCCTTTATGCTAATCTGATTATTCGTAGTTTACGATGGCCTTGAGTTTTCTGCTTTTTTCCTGTAAAACTGTTGGCTTGCTATATGAAAAGCAAAAATGAGATATTCAATAGCCTCTTAAACTCCATACTTAAATAATGTCTTTGAACATCCATTAACTATTTTAAGTGACTTACTACAGCACTATTAAATATTTAAACATAGGTGCAGTGGTGACACAAGCCTCTGTAAAAATGTCTTGTTTCATTAGCTATTATTCTGATACTGGACTATATGCATCATTAGGTGACGGGGCATATAAAAGACACCTGTCACTTACCATTATCATTCAAAATCTCTATTCTATGCAGTGGGACTATTTCAAGCATTTTTATTCCAAATTTGTTACCATTGAAATGTTATCATGTTTTGTCAGCAAAATCTACTGGTTTTGACCAGTTCTTCCTGTAACATTTTTTCTATTGCTACAAAAGAACCATTATTAAGCAAAACCACTTGTATCCAAGTATCATTTGTAGAAGTGAAGAAGCAATTAAAATAAAAGGGTTATTCACATGCCAAAACATAATGATCTAGATCCCAATCTTAATTACACTGATAAAAATCTAAAATAAATGTATTTGAAATTGCTGGAGTTAACCAGCTTTTTACCTGATTAACCAGTTCAGAATCTGGTCTGCTGAAGTTCATCTGGTAGGCACAATGGACTTGATCATTAATTGCCTTGAATGGGGTCTACTTGTTTCAGTATAATAAATACTACTCTCCCTTTCTGCCCGGCATACAAAACAAAAAATTCAGAAGAGCTCCAATTTCATTGAATTCCTAACACTCATGTCCAAATTTAAAGTAAGAAAGCAATGATGGACATACCATTTCTGCAAAAACACTGAACGTTCCCTCTGCAAAGCTATTAAACTTCTTTTCAACTGCACTGAGCCCAAGCCAAATGTTAATTCGCAACTCCACAGGCATTTTGACATCTTTCGTCTTGTCCTGTGGATACTGGCACACGAATAAAAAAGTTATTCTTTGTTATGTTATGCAGTTATTGTAGCCTTCAGTAAAATATACACAAAAACATACAGCTATGAGTAATAATACATGATTTATTTATCTCTTCCTATACTGCATTTCCTCAAAAGCCAGTAATACATAGTTCAGGAAGGAAACATTCATTAAATGGTACCTGCCTAGGGCATGTAAAAACAAACACAGTAAGAGTAGTATCATCCCTATTACTGCATATTGTCTCCCAAGTTTCATCCAGCAGTGAGTTTTTAATTATGACAATAACTTAAAACTTCAATGTTCATTTTAGTGTTTCTCATCAGGACACTCTGGAAATGCAGAGGTTAGTCAGAATGGTTCACTAAATGTAGAAATAATCATAGAATCATGGAATGGTTTAGGTTGGAAGGGACCTTAAAGATCATCTAGTTCCAACCCACCTCCCACTAGACCTGGCTGCTCAAAGCCTCATCCAACCTGGCCTTGAACACTTCCAGGGATGGGGCATCCACAATTTCCCTGGGAAACCTGTTCCAGTGCCTCACCACCCTCAGAGTGAAAAATTTCTTCCTAATATCTATTCTGAATCTACCCTCTTCCAGTTTGAAGCCATTACCCCTCATTCTATCACTACGTGCCCTTGTAAAGCCAATGGATCATAACATGCATGACAAGAGGGCGTGCATAAAAACATGAAGATACAGACTTGTCTGCATTGAAGCATTAATATAACTACTAGTACATTGATAAACTGTAAATGCTGTTGTTCTACAGTTAGATTACCTTTTTTCTGGTTGAGTTTATTCCAATTAAAGATAATATAAACTTAAAAGGAGAAAGGCATTCCTATTCAACAGTAAGATTCAATGCAGACAGGAACCTCTGGGTGTAGACATGCTCTGTATTACTTGCAGAAAACTGTCCAGAACTTTTTGAATAGGTTTTTGGAACTTCTCTGACTTACATTAGTTATTCCCTCTCGAAGTCTTCATTCACATCCAACCCCAAAACACCAGCCCCAGTACTACTTTAAAAGTCCTATCACAATTTTGAGATCTTTCAGAAAAGCCTCAGAGTTAGGGGCTAATGCTGGTTCTAACTGGCTTATGATGAACTTTATATTATAATTTCTGTGATATTTTGAAAAAGCTATATACAGTTGGCTTTCAATTTGTCCTGAGTTTGACACCTCATTGTTCATAATTTGTTTGCATGTTTCATGCTCATGTCAGAAGGCATCACAGTTTAGGGAGTTAATTATTTTTTGGGGGGGGAAGTACCTTTAAGAAGATTGTTTGGGTCTTTCCACAATATTTACCAGAGGATTCGGGGCTCGTTGTGGAATACAGCACTTGGTGTGCAGGAACACGAGCATAAGCCAGTCTTTTCTCCCCTCGGATCATCCATATGATTACATCAGGCATACTGTTTTGTGGCTGTGGATTATTTGTGGGGAAAAGAAAGGTAAGAACGGTAATTATTAGAATGTTAAACTAATCTAATGCTTAGACAACAGAAACATAAATTAGGATTTATGTTAAAGGATTTATCACTTAGAATCAATAATTAACATGAATTTTTTATAAATAGAGGAAATTGTTTTACATTGCAAGTAATACAATATATAGTTCTGAAACAATCATTAAAAATACCATTGAGGTGGTTGGAAAGCAAATAAGTTTCATTAAAAAACAGTTCCTATATCTTTTGCAAATTTTTCTGGAGATGTTTTGTATCTCAATTCCTTTATGGAGACTGTAGTGACTGATCCCAAATGCTAATGCTTTGGATTGACCTGCTGCATATTTATGTGCTTGTAATGCTGCCACATTAAGGGTAGATCATCATAAGACTTTTAGCAGAAGACAGAAACAGCCTACTATCTTTTTGCAGTTTTGTGCACACCTTTGTATGCTAGCTGCAAGTCTGCCAAATTAACTGCTTTTTTTTTAAAAATCAGTAACTTTTCAAAGCAGAAGTGACAAAAACCTAAATTTCTACAATGTTGTGAAAACTAATTACAAGAGAACTGAGATGAAAACAAGATATTGCTGAAAATTTAAAAAACACAGAAACAAACAAATTTAACTGTTAGAAATTGATTACTATGGCTAACAAGCTGTGGAAGTACAACTTATAACCTGCGGTCCCTGAACCAGCAATGTGACTTGCGATTCTGGAAGAAAGTGAAGGACTGTCACTTTAAACAGAATAGAGTCTATTCTACAAATCACAGAGTGGTTATTTCCCAACACACATTCTCAGTGAAGACAGCTAATAAACCAGAACATTATATTTAAGTAAATGGTAATTACAGAGGGGAACACGTTTACTCTCACAGCATCTAAAATTACTATTCTAAGGAGAGTGGATATTGCTTGATCAGCAGTGAACATTCCACCAGTTTGTGTTAGACAGCCATTTCTAAACTAACTGAATCACTGGTATTGTGTAGTACTAACCTCTTCACTCAGTTGCAGTAATTTATCCAACCAATCCTCAATTTCTGTCAGAGTGGCTTTCACATCAGTAGCTTCATTTCTCATCCTTGCTGCTGCTTCTCCAATCTGTTTGAGAGACTTGAGGCGCAGTTTTTCTATCTGAGTGTCAAGGACTGTAATATTAGATTTGCCTTCTATGAGGGGAAATGGTTTACTGAAAAGAGAATATTTCATATGGTTAATAATGAAAGTGGATTTTATTTAGTTACACACTAAATGCAGACATGCATACAGTGGCAACAGATTGAGTGTCATTATTTCCTGTGATCAAAACCCACCTGAATAGTGCTATAGCATCTACTTCTGCAGAGATTTCCACCTGACAAAGCGTTTACGGTAAGCAAGGGAAATACTGTGCTTACATAGTAAGCACCAATATAGAATAGCTTGAGGTGTATGCTTTAATGTATTTGCTACTAATCAAACCAAGCAAAATCCTTTTCCCTGTATATTCAAATTAGAAAATCATTGTCTCAGAATGCACAGTTCAAAAATGAAATCAGCGCCTTCAGACGAAGATTATGTTCCTTTCCTTCATTGGAACTGTAAATTCTCAGAATCTCAATAAACAAATACAGTTATCTAACCCTCTGGCATGAAAACATCAAAGAACTCTAAAAGAAATCCATGACACACAACTTCTGAGTCACCAGAGGGCAGAGTAACTATTCAATGGAAACAAGAAATCCTATGGCATCACAGCACAGCCCAGGAAAATGAGCTTTTGAGCTGGTGGAGGTTTGAGGAAAAGGTAGTTTGTCAAAGACCAATGACTATATCCTTATATTTAATACAATACTTTAAAAAAATATTTCCAAAGACACTGCCAAGTTTGAAAAGACTAACTTGTCTCTGACCTATTTTTAATGACAAGCCATGCACTTCTAAGGGCTTTGATTCTGCAAAACCTGGATGCTGACTATTCTGCCTTAAACTATAGTTAGTTCTACTAATCTGAAGGCAAGTGCTGCCTGCCTTGGGTGCAAGTACTTACACATGAATCAAATGTACCACAACAGAACTTCCAGAAAGCCACCTCATTTTAGGTTTAAATAGTGCACTGAAAACTCTCTCAAACTCCTAACTCATTAAAACTTTAGCATGGCAAGGAAAATTGTTCTGTGAGTTCAACACAGGGAATTATGTCTTTGACACAGAATTCATGAGTTTGCTGAAAAAAATCATAAAGCTCATTGTATCCTATGAGCAACAGGAAGCTCATTTGGTTGATATATCTAGGTGCTATTGCTCCCTAATTGTTGAGTAATAAGATATTTTATAAAATAATGGACTGAATTAATAACAGTGCAGATGTGTATCCAGAGGATGGGCTGACATAACTGAAATAAAACCTGAAGTTCCTACACTCACTAGATGGATCCATGTGTCAATAGTTTGCCTTTCACATTTTGCTTTCCTAAAGTTATGTCAGTTCTTTCTCTCTGCTTTCTTCCACATCACAGCAGGTACTCTATGAAGTTACTAGTTTATATTTTGACATAAGCTTTCTATCAGCTAATTTTTTGCTAGTATATACTGATCTCCACTGTTTGCTTTTTTCTCTGTTCACTTTTATATTGGCTCTACAGCTTGATGAATTTGTTCTCTCATTTCATGTTCTCTGTTATTTCCTCTAATGGATAGTATCTATTCTCTCATTTTCCCTGTCCTTTTCCTGTGCTGTTTCACCACCCACTTGTTTAATGTTTTTAAATCATCTCTTCCCACCCTCAATGTCTCCTTCTATTAATGTTGCTTTCTCATACAATTCCTTCCTCTCTCTTTAGAATTTATTCTCCTTCACAACCCTGAGTGCTGACTCCTATTTCCCTCTCTGAACACATACATACAGACATGTTGACTTATTAAAAAATACCATCCTTAGGTTCCTTAAGCTCTAAATAGCTTTTATATTTTTTATCCTGGGCTTACCAGTAAATCATGGAATTTCTTCCCTTTTCAGTTTCAGAAACAACATTGAAACATAGGTAAACAAAAGGTACATGAGGAATTCTAAAGAAGGCAAGATGGTAGAAAGACAGCAGAGATCCACAATTTCACATTTTCAGAACAGTCCTCAGATTTTTTCAAGATATGCTGTTTTCTTACTGTCAGTGACTAAGATAAAGGAGAACTGCAAATCTAGATGGATGACTTCATTGGCAATATCCATGCTGTTTTACTACTTTCAGAGACTTTTGAAATTCCAGTCCTCAAGTCAGTTCATAGGGTTAATCAGTTTTATAGTCCTTAGAATTTGTTTTCTGACTTAGTAAAGGCAATAGCGAAGATTCTGAGCAGGCCTTGAATGATAACGTAAGAGATAAAAAAGGTACTTTTACCTTATATCTTCTGCAAGGTCATCAATCAGCTTCAACCACATCTCAGCTAATCGGTTTTCAGAAATTTTAGCCTGCATTCCTGATTTTAAGGTGGCTAAGTTGGATTGCTGAGGAATTTAAAAGAAAAGGATTTGCACTTACAACCTTCCATTTGTGGTTCATGGTCAATATGAGTTTCAAGACTTTAATCTTATTTATTTGTATGTATAAAGCCTAACCAAAAAAGACTCAGATGTTCAAACTTGATTCGTATTTAACAGAACTATTCCTATGTTCTTTCTCACTGTATTTAACACTGCATGGTAATACACCTAACTTCCAAAGCAAATAACAGTTCTATAGAGTTAACATGCCACTAACCAACACCAAGGACGCTTCCTTCCTGTGGGAATTCCCTGCAGATTCAAGCGGGAGTGTGTTGGGCCTTGCCAGAATACAGATCTATGATTAGCAGTGCCATTTGTTACACTGAGCTATGTTTAATTTTAAATAGGAAAAAAGGAGGGAAAAGTATCAGAAAACTGTTCCATAATTTGCTCAAAATGTCACTTTTTAATTACACCTCTAAATCAAAAAAAGTAAAAACGAAAAGTGTATCAGCAAAAGAAAGATCTTCAGTGTCTTACCAGTCTTTTAGCCATGTTTAGGATTACATTCACAGGGTCCAGTCTATGACTTATGTCCTCCCAAAAGGAAGTCAGCGTTACAACTGGCTTTGTGTTTGCCCATGGCAAGTAGTAATAATAATTACCTGGGGTGAAACATTTAGAATTCATGGCAGGAATACATACTGTACACTACACAAGTTGCTATATTTATTTCATTTATGTACTACATTTCATTAAGAACACACAAGCTAGTCCAAACTTATCGAAGGATTTGTATTTTTCAGCCACTGTAGTGTCTGTTGGATGGTAAACTTCTACTTCAAGTTGTTTCAAAATCCAATGTATTTTTTTTCAATAAATTATCTATTAATATGTTCATTATTCTTTCCCATAACTTACCGATGTAGATAGCACATTAATATAAGTGTATCTCTGAAATAATTATTTTCCAGAGTAAACCTGATTACTTCATTTAATACACAGAAAAAAAGAACTCCTACTGTTGGCAGTTAATAAAAAAAGTTATAGCCAAAATATATTTTCTTGTGATCTAGCTAGGTTGCTTTCTTCTAGGCTGCTAGACACCTGGTTTAAAAACAAGTTTTTATTTTATTCTAAATCAGAATGTTTAAAGGGTATTTTCCCTATTTAATCCCTAGTTTTTAAGATATCTGTAAAATAATGTGATTTTTTTCTTGCCAATTTTCCTGTGCGCATCTAGTAAATGGTCAAAACACTTTACTGAATTCTGTGAAAACTTCTTTTATAACCTCTGTAGGCTTTGCAGCATGTATTCCATAAATGTAACTTCATCTCAAAAGCTGTGAAGAGCCACATGTTCTTTCTATCACATTTTCAATAAGTTTTTAGTGCAGTTAGGGCTGTCATTCCAAAGCTATAAAATAGCACCTCAAAGAGAGAACTTTACATGATTTTATCCCCATACCAGCTGCATCCTTACCATCAAAAACAGCACGACTGTACTGAGTTGTTGATGCCAAAGGTTTACAGGTGGTATCAAACTTGTTGCCATAGTTACCAATGCTAACTTCAAACTGGATAGGTTCACCAGTGTCTTGCAGCATGGTAGCAGAATGAAACACAGCAGCCAAGCAGAACTTCCGTCTGCGCTGGTATTTCTACAAGAAGAACCTTTTTAGATATATTTCAATATTTGTAAAACAAGATCCACAATTATAGAAAACAATAGCCATTTCTTAATGGAAATAATAATTTTAATATTTTTACTAGTTTCTGATAAGCAACCAAAAAGATATAATGTGTATATAATAAATTATTGTATTTGAGAGTATAAAAATGTTGCAAATTAACATTTCATGCTATGAGGGTATGACATATTTGTAGCTACACCATCAATAACCACCTCTCTTAATTCTGAGATTCAAGTCAATTGTTTCAATTTTAGTAAGTTAGATCATTCTCCAAAAATAACCAGCAAAGGTACATCTCCATTACCAACACTGACAATAAAACAAGAATTTACCTCAACAACCAGTAAGTCATCATTAGGAATCACCTCTAACTTTTTATTAGCAGGTTTGCTTTCAAGTATTGTAGATAGTTCAACCAGAATTCTTCCTCTATAAGCAACTCCTTCTCCCTGTAACATAATCACACATTAAATCCAATTTTACATATTTCTCCCAAAGTAGTATACTCTTTCTTCAGCTGTACATAATTCTGGTTTCACTGAAGTGTTTGCACAACTTCTGCAGAGGCATGGTTGTACGTATTTGAACAAATGAAATAAAGCAGTTGGCTTTAATTAACGCTAGAAGTGAAAAAAAATATTTACAAAAACAAGGCTATAAGAAATACAAATGCACACAGAGATGCAAATAGTGAAAATCATCAGAATCACAGCCGCTCCTTCAAGAACACCTTTCAAACAAAACCAGATAAGAATCAAAAATACTATCATACTTCCTTATTAATCACAAATATAAAATATTACTCAAAAACACCAAGAGGAGTGTAATGTGAAACAAAAAAAACTAAAACAAATTCATTCATTGATTAAAAACAATTGGGGTTAATTCTTTTATTAAAAACAATGAGTAAATAAACTGACCTTTCCGAAGTTTAATTCATCATATGGGTCTGGGAATCCAGTGTATTCTCTTGGACTTCCGTAAAAGTTTAGGTAACAAGGCCCAAATGTTGGTAAAAAGCCAACTTCAGTTTCTCCACTGTTTACTAACAGAAAACATTACCATTATATCTTTGTTAATGATCATTCAGAGCCAGAAAAGCAATTAACATTACTATCAAACCCAGTAGAACAAACGTTAGATATTAGTTATTAGTTATTAGTAAAGTAAGAACACTTTATTCTCTGCGTATACTATATAGATTTAAAGTAAGTATACCAGTGACGGCACTTGTTCCTAACCTCCTTTTTCATTGTATGATACTTACTAGATACTACTTCATGCAGTAAAAACCCCACAGAATAAACAGAACTTCTGCCCCACTCCAAATATCAGGTTTTCATTGATGTGAAAGAGTAATACACTCTTATGTTGACAGAAAACATATTTTCTAGAAATAAATGAAACTGAGTAAAACAACATCTGCAATCATTTAAATGCATAGGCCATTGTTCTAGCTAAACAGCTACAAAAAAGATGCATATTGTAGCAGAAAAAAGCCCTACTGTTTAGCATAGTTAATCCTACTGTTCTAATTTTTAGTATAATTTTTCTGTAGTTATATTTCAGGGTATAACACAGACAACTGCACACTATGACCATAACTGCTACAGTGCGTTGTTTCTCACAAACTCCCTTTTCAGTAAGCTAAAATATATATAAGACTGAAAGTCTGCAAACTCAGTTAAATCTCAGTTAATTCTGATGACAATAAACTCTAATTTGGATACTGTTCTTATTCCGTGATTAACAAATTAAAAATTCCCAATGTCTTAATCTATCTTACAAAAAAAAATAAATTATAAGGATTTAGATGTTTCTGTCAGTTTCATAGCTAAGCTAGGAAATTACATACCAAAGCTATTGTTTATTTTCAGATATTTAAGATATCTAAGAACTTGAAAAGGTATTTCCATTGCTAATGCTTACTGTCGTAACTTCGCATTTTTGAACAGTGTTCTGTTTTTTAGCAGAAAAATATATATAGGGAAGCCTTAGTTATATTACTACTGTTATCTTTTGGGTTTGGATTCATGGCGTGCAAATTTATTAGATGAATGAGATTCTAAAAAGCTCTTTTTGTAGCCAATAAAAATCTATACTTAAGGGAGTTAGTTGTTCTTTCTGTAACAATCAAACACATGCCAAGGCTATTGATTGATAAATTTGATGAGTAGTGCAAAGAGAATTAGAACAAGGTAAGAAACACACATGCGAAAAATACTGCATAGTTTTGAGCAAACAGGAAAGATTCTATATTCTTCTTCTTCTTGTATCCTAGCTTTTGTCTCTGAACAAATGATCTTGGTGTAAGAAGAGATGAGAATAGGGTTCTAAACCTTGCAACAGATATCACTTACAGTGATCTGCAGCACAAAGAAGGATGCATTTATCACAAGCAAGGATGGCTGAGATAAGAAAGTGAAAATAAAGGGTTACGCCTTGTATGACTTTGCCGCTGCGACTACTGAGTGACACGAATGGATAATAAAAATGAATGTGATGCCAGGATGTAATTTCCTGTCAACAAAAAGTCACATAAAATCTGCAAAATATAATATAAACATTTGCAGTTCTCTATTTTGCGTTTGGATACTTTCATATCCTTACATCTGAATCAGAAACAGATAAAAATTTGAATGAAAAAGAATTCAGACTCTTGTTGGAATACTGTCCAATTTTTTAAAAATTCTAACACTGAACTGCTCACATCAGATCTCAATATGACTAGATTTAAGGTACAGATCTGTGCTGAATTAATACATTCACTATTTACTGATGCTAATAAATTAAACAGAATATAAATTTAAAAACAAAACAAAACAAACCCAAAAACCCCTTTCCACACTTGGCATAAAAATAATTTTTTTTAGTTTGTTTACATTTGAAATCCAATTATTTACATTTAGAAGGCTGATGATCACATATTACAGGAAGTGATTCTGAAAAATTATTTCGGCCTTTAACGTAATATTACTTAAAGAAAGAAAGATAGAAAATTAAGTATATGTGTGGATGAATGTTTGGTACCTTTCAACTGCAGTCCAATTGTATTTATTTCTCACTATATATACTTACCACAAAGTCTTTCAAAACTGAATGTCAGCCTAGACAGTTATATAAAAAGCCGTCTCTCTCCAGGTTTTAACAGATTCAGATTTAATTTTTCAGACTTTATTTATATAGCTAGCTAAGCATAAGCAAAACAGCCACTAATTATTTTAGGCAGTTATTTGCTTCTGCAGGGCTCTGTAGCTGCAAATGCAGTTGCAATCTCATAGCTAAGTTAAAAATTGCAAACCATTGTTAGACTAAGCACTTTATAGTTGAAGCAACTGCATGCTCAACTCTAAAACACAGCTTGAAGCACCAGCTAAACAGAAATATTTGCAAACCAGTTCCAGTGCCAAAACCGTTTTAAAAAGTTATGTTTGATATTGTTTAATCATGAAGGTGAAGTCTTTTAGACAAGTAATTATTAAAAAATATTTTTTAAGATGATTGGTTTTCTTAGGCAATACTTCTCAGTTTGGGCAATGGAAAGCAAAATCAGTAACAAAGATATAAACCTTCATATGATGAAGCCCCTGTCCCCGAAGATGAAAATTCTATATTATGAAAAGAGAAGAAGTTACATGACAAGTGACAATAGCATTTTAAAAACAAATACATCACAAACCAGTCTGCTTTTAAAATATAGTTGAAGGCCTAAGAAAAAATAAAGTTCATGTGGGCTAGAATTCTTCTTCCTGATTAAAATACAAAGGCATTACTCTTCCTGTACAAATTCAAAAAAAAAAAAAAAA
>VYXH01003576.1:287443-326950 GCA_013397275.1 Burhinus bistriatus
AAAAAAAAAAAAAAAGCATGTAGCTGACAAAACATATTGTTTTGACGCTTCTTTTTCAGCTCTGTATAGTTCTCTTGCCCACAAAATAAAATTTTACCTTATTTAAAAGTCTTAAGAACATTTAAGAAAACCATATCTTCCTTTACTGAAGACCATAGACAGACTAGTTCAGTTTCCCAATCCTTTAGAAGCTAGAACAGGTTTCAGGCATGGCATTCACCTCAAGGGAATATAACCTGTGATTTTACATGGCAATAGCTATTCCAATGTCAGTACCTCAGTAGAGAGAGAATCCAAGTAAGATTTTCCCAGTTACTAAGTGCCTGGGTTTGAAGTATAAATGAGCTGTGACTCTGCAGCAGGTCAAGTTACACAATTATGTGGGTAGTACAAGTGATCTCTCCAGAGTTGAATTTTCCCCAACAGCCCAGCCCTTCTGGCTTTGATTTCCCGTTGCCTTTTTCTGTAACCCTTTCTTTTGCCTCTGGTTGTGTGTGGGATATACGACAAGCATGTTTGCACAAAGTCTTACTTCAACAGCAGTACTTCTAAGAGGACTGGGTTATAAACTTGAAGTTATATGACTGAAAATACAGTTCCATCCGATAAGGTAACTACTTGGCTCAAGTCACTACAGGATTGGAGCCACTAATCTTGTTTTTAAACTCCTGACATAGCTACCAACTTAAGGACAACTGGTCTGGTCTCAGACAAGTGCATACCATAAAGGTTTCATAAACACAACAGAAAAAAAATCGTAATTTAGATTCTTCTTGTGGCAATGGTGGAAATGGTTTTCAGTCAGTGTCCTTCAGCCTAGTGTAGATAGTCAGATAAGTAAATGTTAAGGCTGTTTAGCCATGAACTTTACAATTCTGTGTGGACAACTAATATGCCATACTACGTTCATTAAAAAGATAAAATGTTTTTTCTGGCAAATTAACACAGAATCCTTGTCATGGAGCTGGCTCAATTGTATGAAAGATCTTGCTATAAAAAGAAGAGGAGATTATAGATACAGATCACAAAGAAATAATAAATAATCCAAATATTACATTAGAACATAAATGTACCAGGATCTTAAAAATATTTCCCAAAATCTTCGCACAAAAAATGTTTCTTATAATATTGTAAAGAAGAGTTTTATTACAAAGGTATTGCCCAATAGGGACAACATGTTAGAAACTTGACATCCTGCCTAACTAAATTCATTTTCTTGCAGTTAATCACTTTTCATTTTTAGTTTTTATGAAATTACATATCCAGTCACCTATACTGATTGAAGCATGTAAGTTAATTGTCTGCGATCACGGCATTGCAATTAAAATCTTCGTTGAAGCTACTAAAATACGGGTTACGAAGTAGTAATTTGGAACACTCATGCAATGAGATGCAGTGCCCATTTCTAGTAAGCTACTGATCAGAGCACAGACTGATCCAATTCCCCCCAGCGTCTGAAAGCAACCTAGTAGTATACAGGAAATGAGCAGGTGGTTCTAGATCATTCCTGTAGGCTAACAACTCAGGAACATTCCCCAGCTTTTAGGTTCCCGTCCCAGAGAAAGAACAGACACATTTATAAAGTCGCAAAAGAAGTCTTGTCTGCTACTGCCCAATGAAGTAGTGATTCTGAAACAGTGACTTCAGATTGTTTTTAAATTAAATGTCTTATTAAGTATCTCAGTAAATTTGCATATCTCACTCATGATAGATTGTGATATCACAGTTTTCTGAATTTGGGAAAGTACTCACAAATTTAATTAATTCATTAACTTTAGATATACAGCAGAACTGGATTTTGAATTAGTTACTGATATTTCCATGATGATGTGGTTTAAACATTAAAATTTTAATACTTTACTTTTGAAAAGTCCCACAGTATGTTTTCTAGAAGCATTGTTCCGAAAACTCCAGAAACAGGTAATCCTGTTGCCACAGAATTGAGGAACTATAGGAAAATATACTTTCTTAGAACACTGATCTTTGCTATGCCTCATAACACAAGAGAAGATAGTAAGTTACAGATTGCTCAATCAATTACCTTCAACTTCTCCTCCAGAAGAAGCAATTTTTGAGAGACTTAAATATGTTGTTCCTACTACATCATTTTTTGTAAGACGATCCCTACAAAAAGAAAAAAAGAAAGATTTTATTTAAATATAATGCTGGTCATCCTACACAGAAGCAAGCTACTAGTGACTAAATGCACTCCAAGACGGCGTACACACATTTTACATCACCTGGCATGTTTTACTATTACTAACACAGATGGTAATGGATAGTTACAAAAGTGGGCTGTATCATGAAGAAGTCGCGTGATTCTTACACTATCACCTAGATAGTCATAGTGCTCAGTGCTCACTGCACAAAATTAACAATACTCCCATGTTACACTAATCAGAAACCATAAAGGAAGATACTTAAACACTTGCTTAAATTCTCTCATAGACTGTAAAAATACCTGACACCTACAGAACCAGACTTTTCTTCCTTAATATAATTTACCTTGTCTAGTACTTTGGTTAAAAGTCATAACTCACCAGTCAACAACTGCAAGTTTTATTTTCTCACACATTGAGGGAAACTGAAAAAAAAGCAATTAAAATAAAGTAACCCATTACTTATTTCACCTCTGTAATGTTAATGCCATGAGTTCCAAAAGGATGGCTGTTTTCTACAGAAACAAGAAAAAAAACCTGACCTTGATTTGAAGATAAATAATTTGATTCCACTCTGGATTAGCATTTTTCTCAATTATATTTGTGCAAACCTGCAAAAAATGAAATCAACTATACAGCACATCAAAGATAAAACAGACAAAAAAGCATATAGCAGCTATGATTTAGGCTAAATCATATTCTGTTTGGTAAGATGAGGGGTAGTAGTTAATGATGAATCCTGAGTGGTTTATGCTGCAATGAGCCATTATTTTTCAATTGATAAATACTGCTAAACCGATCTGCATATGCAACAATAATGACTATTGGAGGGAAAAGAAAATTTTGAAACAGCATTTAAACCTGAGACTGGAGTTACCCTACAGAAAAAAGCCTGTTATTTCCACTTGCTACAATTTAATGTGCTTTCGCACTAGTACTGATCTCTTTATCACAGCACAGAAACAAGACGAAGGAATGACTTGATTCCAGCTTGCTTTATGCAGATTTGAGAGTAGATGAAGAATATATTCTATGGGAGAGCCTATATTATTTGCTAGTCATGTCTACTGAAGACACTCGAGGTTACTGGGCGTGGCAACCTGACTATATACCATAATAAAGGACTGACATTTTTCTTCTTAAAAAAAAAAAAAAAGAAAAAAGATTAGTGTGCAATGAATATATAGGTTGTGCAATTGTGCTTCAGCTCAAATTTGGTATACTAAGGAACACATTAGTAATAAAATGTACAAAAGCTGTTAACCTGTTCAGAAAGATCTGTACCATCAGTTACAAAAAGCAATCAGGAACAACCAGTAGGCAAGCCACCTGGCATGCATCAGTTCGTAGCATTTAGTCATACCTTCCTTTTTATTAGTCATCAGCTTTACACCCATTCTACTGTACCTTGTAGTTTGTCCTCATTTTACACAATGAACTTCAGGGCTAATGCTTTTTATTTCCATAATTTCAGTAAACTTAAAAATTCATATTCGCATATGAAATCTGTTCTCAGGACTATGATTAGAATGCAAAGATTCAGATATTTACTAAATTACCTTTTTCCCAGCAAAAGAAACTTCTACAAATGGATCTACCAGGTTTTTCTTGTCTGCTTCTCCTCCAAATATTTCCTTGACAGTCTGTGCAAAAGCATCATCCACTGGAGAGGTGTCAAAGAAGCAATTAAGGTTTATCCTTTTTTATTATTATTTTATTTATTTATTCAGCCTAAATAATAAATTGCACATAGCAATCCCACCGAAATCAACCAGCTTACAGATCTAGGTAGGGTAAAGTCTAAACTGATAAACAAAATTGTGATCAGTGTTGCTGGTAAAATTGGAGAGTTTAGGCTGAGGAGCAATTTCAAGAATATAAATTTCCGAAACATCATAAGGCATGCTGATAGCTCCTGAATTTAGAGGCATAGTTGTACTTGAAAAGCATTATGCATGCTCCTGTAGACATTGTCATTTGTTGTCCCAGATATAAGTGAGAAATTATGCTAAGACAGGATAAAAAACCACCTATGTTCTATCAGAAAACACATATGGCATATAATGAGAGAAATAGCCTTTTTCTCAGCAATGGAGTGTTGACATAAGTAAAATTTCACTAAACAGATTAAAGTCAAACTGCTTACAAGATCTCCTAGCCTCCAAGGCTGTTTATTTAAGCTTACGGTGCTCAGTTTACAGCCCACAAACTGCATGCAGATTTCTGGGACACAGCCAGTTCCTAGTTACTTATTTCCTGTGGCCACTCAGGAGCAGGTTGCTGGCAATACAGACTGCCTTGGCCATCCCAGCAGTGGCTGACTGATTTCAGCAGTCCTGTGGCCTTTCATCCATTACAAAACAGCTGCAGCTATGAGCACCTACGAAGAAGAATCAATGGATTGCTGGGAAGAGGAAGGTGCAGGGGGCCATCAGCAGTACTACTTATCTTCTAGGATCTAAATGGTCTTGGAAAAGCGGGCTGCAGGGAACCAGCTGTCTGATAACCTCTCTAAGGTGGGCAGGGATTGTGATCTAACAGGAAGTTGACACATGCACTGTATTCTTGAGGTAGACATGCACAAAACATCCAGCTTATCTGCAGATGAACTGTACTTGAATGTTAGTTACTTGCATGTAACTTCTGCGATTGGAGAAAGGCTAATGAAGATGACACTTTCCCGCTACCAGAAGCTGTGTGGTCCACTCAGTAACAGGTGAACATTACTAATCTATATGGGTAACACATTAAATTATCCATTACAAGAATAAGTGGACTTACTGAGCATTACCAAAGGACTTGAAATGGGCTACCTAAGCCGTCACAGAATTATTGGCTCAAGTAACAATGTAAAACACTCAAGATGTTTTATGTTCAAGGACTGTTTCTGAACATCTAGCACAAATATTTCTAATGGTAATCAAATACACCGATGGAGAAATAGTAAGAAGCTACATACTCTGCGGAATGTCCTCAGCTCTGTAGATTTTGAGAAGGAAAGTGACCCATCGAAGTGCAATTCCAGCAGGTAATAATAGATTGCTCTCCACATCATCGCTTTCATTGTCTCTCTCCCTTTTTTCAACCTGTTGGGAGATACAGTGGTACATAGTATCTGGTATATAAGAAAGATAGAGTAATGTACAGAATTAAGATGATTAGTTAAACTAGTGCCCACAATACTCTTCAGATAGAAGACTGTTGTCAGTTTCATTGTAAAGAGTGAAATTTAATCAAATCATCAAGCCACAAAAATTAATTCTACCTAAACTTATATTTTTATCTCTAAAATACTCAATTGCAGGAGCCCATTATAATCACACATTTAAAATCATCATCATCAGATGATGATTTTGGCACTCGCACAATGTCAACTTCATACAATTTTTGTACTTATCTCAAGATGAATATTGTGGTAAGGCAGCTTACTGCAATTAGAAAATGCTTACAACTCTGACATAATTTACCAGAACTTACTACTTCCTCCTTTAAAAATAAATAGGAAATAAAAGATTTCACCACAAATAACTAGACATATCCTTGTGATTTCAAGAATCATGAGGATAGGAGAAAGGAAGAGTTAATACGGAACAAGAGGGAGATTTTATGTGGTTCTGGGGACCACATTATATTTAACTAAGGAGTAGCAGTATGCAAAAATCTCAGGCAGGAAGAACAGCAGAACTTAAACTACAGACAACGGTCAAGTAAGAAAAACATCACACAGAAAAAAGGGCCTGTTTTTACCCCGACAGAACAGCAGGCAGTTAACGACTGGATTGTTACAACTACCTACTGCTTTCATATGCATCGAATTACTTGTGCCTAACTTGTAATTATTGATGGGTTTGATTTTCACCTAGCAAATATTTGGTGGTTTCTGGTACTCAGGTTTCTCTATGGGCTTGTCTACATTAGGTAGAGAGCATCCATCATTCGCCTCAGTGGCCAGTTTGGCCCAAACTATGACAGCAGTAGTGGAGACATTCCTGACTTAGTCCTGGAACTGGCATCAATACCTTGCTCAGCCTGATTAGCCATGTTAAGGAGAATTACATATTAGCTTGCATGCAACACCAGGCTAACGCATCTCTACTTCTTCCAGGATGTGAAGAAGTATCTACAAATGGTAGATCAATACACCCAGAGCTGGTCCAGAGGTTGCTTAATTGGACAGGATGGCAAAATAAGCTTTGACTTAGCCACTTAGCACTCAATGCCCTTGAACAACTTGTATATCTTGTTTTACTTTTAAATACTGCTCGCAGAGTGAATTATACAGTATTCAAAAAATGTCGAGGGGACACAAGTAAGTATCTGTGGGGTGTAGAGGGGAAGAAAAACATTTATCTGAAACTTACTGGTGGCTCATCTCCAGTTCCCAGGACAAACATGCTGACTTTCATATACCCTTTAGCTCCTGAATTTGTATCTTCAGGATCACTCAGCAAAAGCCATTTTCTCATGACTGCGTGGCCTAAAATAAAACAAACACCACCACCCGCCCCCAGTAATATCCATCACAAAATGGCAGAAATCATACAATCAAAGTCAACCGTTCCAAAAGCATGTTTTATCCTAAAATTAATTATTTTAAAATTTTATTCTGTTCTAGACAGGTCTTAATAGTGCCATTCAAAACAAGAAATCTAGTAGTGTTAAAATGTTGTGACATACTAATTCAGGGACATAATTATAAAATTTTTTTGCATTATTTTTCACATTTTAGGTCTTTGATACCAAAACTGATATCCAAATTTTAGGTGCTTGTATTTCATCTTGAAACCACTGAAAGGAGTTAAATATTGCTGGATTTTTTTTAAGTTAATATTTAAAGCACCAATCTCAAATAACTTTCCATTAACTTTCTTCTTTTACTTTAGAAATTTAATGAAATGTTTCAACTTCAAGTTTCAAGCTAGGAAAGAAGCTCTGAAATAACTGTTACTTACCAGGCTCATCATAAACATAGCCAATGTCAATCTGAAATAAAGATCAAAGGTATTACCACTGAAGAAATACCAAAACAGATAAATGCTAGGGCAACTCCCCTCAAGTTTTTAATGAGTACTACTACATTGTTCTCTTGTCACAAACAAAAGAAAGTTTACATAGCATATTACTGGGGGGAGAAAGAAAATTCCTTACATTGAAAATGAGCAGCCAAAGAGAAAATGCAAGAAAAAATGTATTAGAACTAACAGCTGTAGTTACTTTCTTCTTTCCTCAGATCTCCAGCTGTTTCATTTATCAGAGACAGAAGATGGGGCTAGCTTACAGCTTCTTGAATTCCCTATGTTCTCCCATTATTTTATGCTCAGACAGGTTTTTCAGAACTTTTTTGTTTCTATTTCTTGCTCAACATCTCATCCATCAGTTCCAGAAATGAAGCTTGTTTTTTTAATGAGTAATTTCCTTTTTTCTTTTATGAAGATGATGGGCAATTTTTCCCCCCACTGTGTCAAATCTGGACAAGACTGAACACATACCACAACTGTATTAATTGTATCAGATTTCAAACATGTTCAGGAAGGTAAGTATGTTTGCTTATGGCAATTTGGGCTAGTATTCCTTCCAGGTAAAGTCTGAAAGGGTGATTTTCTAGAGAGAATTATCCTTGGGGTTTTCTCCTGGAATGTGTGCCTGAAGGAACAGAAAGTAGCTGAATGACATGCTGTCCCCTGCTTAGTGAGGGATCAGTCCTTCACAGAGCAATATACCACTGTCTGAATCACTAGAAATTACATAGGTAATAATCAGTGAGAAGCAAAAGTAACTAGCTTTGTGGCAGAAACTGCTTTGTTTAGAAAAGAGCACTCTTCCACACTTTTTGTGAAAAGCTGGTCTAGAGACCTACTGAATTTATGCAGTACAAAATAAGCAAATAGAAAATACAGCCAACACTGACATTGGAAATGTTATAACAGGGGATTACAATTGTCATTACATTACAATTGCCATTACAATTGTCATGTGAATTCTTTGTCTATATTGCTTTAGGAGTATCTTCAACAGGCAGATGTCTACCTCCCAATATTGACCATAAGAAACACAAATTAAGACAATCTCATTAATAACATCAGAATCACAGAAATTACTTTAACTAAGAGACTTTTCCACCATCTCTTTTACTTAACAAACTTCTGACCAAAGGAACACTTTTCCACAACACTTGACAATGTGTATCTTTACGCCTTCATACATATCACTATTCTGCCTATAAGCGATCTAATAAAATTATGTCTTCAAACCCTACCTCATACCAAATAATCATCCTGATACCTTTTAAGGAAAAATTTTACCTTTTGGTAAATATATTTTTCTCTTGGATGCAAGTTAGAGAACTTGGTATATAAAACATTTTTCTTTAACAATAATCTTCAACTCAAATAAGAAAACTGTTTGCTAGTGCTTTGAGCAAACAGTCTCTAGCATGAAAAGCAAGACATCACCAGGTAATTCTGTGGCCTCAGGCTTACGTAGTATAAATTTAAACATTTAAAACAAGTACTTAATTTTTTTTTCTCATTTTATTTATGGAATAAATATTTATGGATATGGAAGTTGTTTCATACCCACCTTAAATTCTCCCATTAGACAGTCTGCTCGTAGAGAGTAAGAATCATACACCTAAACAGACAGACAAGCATGAAACAGGAACGTTCCTAAACATCATAGTGAAATGGCCAGACAATGCTACATGCATCCAGCAGCCTTTTGAACATGCACCATTTTTTCTTACCCGAATGCTAATTGTTTCATCAAGCAACTCTAAAGGAGTCATGTGGACATTGTAGAAAAATATCTGTTGAGGTAAAAACAAACAAAACACATAATTCTCTGAACGCAAAAACATTATTTTAAGAGGCTTGTGAAGCATGCCTGCTACAGTGCTTTTACCCTGCCTCCTTGCTGGACACATTATGTGATAATTCAGCACTTAAAGAAAACTAAATTTAGTAAATAAACTTAGTACAAAATAGACAAAAGATAGTCACAACTTCCATTTGAATGAATGCAGTAGGCATAGCTGTGCTGCAGACTTTCAGCATTGCCCTTGCTCCTTTCTCTGCACTTCACATTTTCCTCAGGGGAACAACTTTGGGAATTATAAAGATTGTTCATTTTCCAGGACATTCAATCCTGGTCTAGCCATCTCTGTTGTAGCTGTCAAAAAAAGTCTTGTTTAGGGCTAGTGGTGATAGTGATTGTAATGATTTACATCTTTGAAATTCAAGGCCATAGGAATAAATTTGATAGTTTGACAGCATGAAGATAAATATACTATTTATTAGCTTATTTGTTTTATTAATAGTATATGCCTCACTGTTTGGTCTTTGAGCCCAGCTATAGTCCAGTCAGCACTTCATCCAACAAAAGGGAAGGGTACATAAACATGGTCCCTCCTATTCCATTTTTAGCCTAGTCTGGATACTGAGACTGCCTAGGAATTGATTCAATACAAGGTGCAACTGGCTTTCTCCCTTCCCTGTTTTTTTACCACAGCTTCGTAACTCTTGACTGCTACCTACAGCTTATTTCAAGTCTCAAAGTTTTGTAACTTCCTTGGTTTTGCCTGCATGTGTTAAACATGATTGCCACACAGTTCCAAAATCTTCTGAATTTTCCACACATGTCCAGATAATGAGAGTTATCCCTCAGCATTCTCTCTATTAAGCTTAAGCTTTGCAATGCAGTCTTCCAGACATGGGATCATTCTTGTGTCCCTTATATGGCTTGGAATTCTCTCCTGTATTTCAGCATGTTTGATGTACAGATCCCTGTCTGGACAAAGAAATCTAGCTGTGCTTTTACAAATCATGGGTAGCACGGCAATGACGTTACCAGATTCTGTGTGGCAGTCTTATTGACCCAAAGCATTGCACTGAAAGCGTGTCTGCACACACCATAGAGGTCTACAATGATTCCTAATTAATTTTTCTGTGATTTTATAACTTGCACACTATTCAAAGTCATTATTAAGTCAGATGGCCAACTGTATCAAAGAACATGTTCCATTATGTCCCAGCTGAAGTTTGAATTCCTTCTAGATAGCTTTATCTGCTAAGACTGCCAGTGATAGAGATGCGTTTAGTGATGTGAATACATGAAGAAAGGGACTGGGAACTGCAAAATGCATGTTAGCCATAATTACCCTTAAATATTAGCAAATTCTTATTCATTGAGCATAATGAAAGCTGTAATAACTTCTTCTACGTTTGATAGCATCAAGATTTCAGCTACAGTGTTCTTACACCACTCACTTCATCAAAATATGGGTTGTTTCCTCTTTTGATTCTTGTTCGGTGTGTCTGACCGCAAACATGAACTTTGACTACCGGTTTTATGTTATTTCCAGGCAACTGACGACCTTCAATGACTCTAACACGAATCTGGAAACAAAAATAAATTCAAATATTTCTATTAATTAATTCCCTATATTATCTATCATCCTGGTGACAACAATTTCTTACCATACCACCAATAAAGCCAACACCTGAAGTAGCTGCAGATATGGACTGGACAGACTTTTCAAACATAATTATGGCAGCAAGTATAATTTTACTTGAATTTTACAAGACAAGTTGGGGATAATTCTTTCAGTAAATTTTATTTGCTTTTACTACTTATTTTTAAAGCTGCTATTGTAGTTTGAAATCTATACAACTATACAATAAATAAGGTTCATCTAGATTTCAGTCAGAACTGTACAAAATTGGACATCTCTGTAACAGGCAAATTTGAAGAATACTTTTGAAATACAGGCTTTCAAATGAAGAGGCTAATTGTCTCTACCGTGCATTAGATTTGCACAATCTGACATTAAATTATGCTCAGGTTACGCAAAAGGAACAATGTCACACCAGGCAGAAAATGGGAACATGTAACATTTAATAAATCTATTACCTGGAAATCTTGTGGTTTGTTAGAAAGAATTCTCCGTGTTTTCTTTCCTTTGGTGATGCGTTTAGCTAGCTGGGCTTCCTTTGTGCCACTTGGAACTGTTGGTGTGATACCACCAACTGGACCATCCAAGCCATCTTCATAACCTCCATCATCTTCTCCGTCTTATGCGGTAAAAAAACAGTGCAATTAATAAACAAATAGTACAGCTTGATGTTAAATTTACAGGAGTATGAGTCTGATATCCAGGAGTTCCATTAAAATTGTATTATTATCTCATTTTTTTTGCTAACCACATGCTTCCAAGTCCTTTTGAAAGCTAGTCATTTTAGCCTGCTTAAGAACAAATTTATATCCTAACCAAACTAACTGTAGATCTGTCTCTCTTCAGGATTCAGAGTATCTAATACAATTCCCACATATTTTTTTGAACCAACCAATTGAAGTTTTAGCAAAGTACAGTTCAGCTATACACCAGACTAGTTCACAATACAACAGAAGTGATTAATTTTATTCCAGTTGAAGCTGTTTCTCAGCAGCAAGAACACGCTATAGCATAGTATTAGGTATTCAGAATCTTGAAAACATGAAGACATTTAGGGTCTGCCATCCAAAATAGAACTCTGAATCCTCAAGTTTCTTAGTAAGCCTCTTTGACAGTTCTGAAATCACAATAATACCTCTGTGTAAGACTGTTCTGCAACCACATGACACTACAATACTGGATCACACAGTGAGATTCTGGTATTGCAAAACAGGATCCATAAATATCTAGACCCCAAAAGTGTGTCACTCCCTTGTGTTTCCAGCTGCTTTTTTTAACTGAAGGACAGTGACTGTGGTAAAATCTACAGAAAGAACAAGCTGTATCTCTCATGGTTAGCATTAACAGAATGTTTGTTAACTTTATGAACTAGTTTGCCAACACAGGGTGAAAATCACTTTGTATAACAAAGTCCTCAGTGATCCTTGTAAGAGACATACAAAAACACAGAGACTGACATAACCTGAAGACCCCACCTCTCTAATGTCTCTCAAAATCCATCCGCCTAGATGGATCCATGCAACTGATTGATTACACACCCTGACTTAGCATTAAATTTTTAATCTCTGAAACTGAGCTGTAGCAATCTCAGCCGGGGAGGTGATTTCATTGCATGGAAAATAGGTATTTAAAATAATTAACTAAGGTATTTTGATAATTTGCACTGAAATAATTTTCATACAGTTGCTGGATACTAGCTAAAAAGCTGCCATGTTTTATTTTACCTGTATTACCTTATAGTTCAAGTACATTTTTAAAAAGTTATCAAAATAATCTCATGTAAGTCAATTTGCCTTTTTAGCCTTCAAGTCCACATTTCTATAAAATCATTTTGAAGTGTAGTAACTTAACACACAGCTTTTGTGTTTGCAATACCTATCCTTTCACTCCCCAAGAACAGCTCTCAGTGAAGTAGTGGAATCAAAATTTCCCCCCAGAAGACTCCTCATTTCAATTTTTCCCTTATGTTATTATCTATCAACAGATAGCGGTCAAACTGTTTTATTTCTTCTCTAACATATAACATTTATTACATTTACTTCTTTCTGCACAAACACAGCCTGGATATTAGGGTAATCATTTGCCTGTCAACTGCAAAAACCTGTTGTTACTGCATAGTTCTTTCAAGAGTCTGGAAAACCAGACGATCTCAAAAACATTCTCAGAAAAAGCCTGGTTAATATCATACACAGAGACCAAAGAATATTCCCTACTGATCACAGTATTTCATAGGCTAGTCAAATATCAAGCCTAATGTAAGATACAACAGTGCCTGTCAAAACTTAGTTATTCTACAGGACAAGTTTAATGATCTAAGAAAATCTTTTCACAAAGCTCCCTGACATTGAAAGTAATAGAATATATTTTTCACAAAATGTGATTTGTCTCCTTTTTTGGTTAGCCCTAGCATTACAGCAGATAACTGCTGTTTCTTTGAGTATTCAAAAAGCTTTCTTTCCTAAACAAAAGCCATTTTGAAAATCTTTTAAGCAACGTCATTCTTTTGTAACCTGATTCCACTGGAGAAAATGATGCTAAAGATCATTTTGTGTCAAGAAATGCCAATTTTCTTCAAAGCTGTAGTTCTGAATCATCCTTAATTTCTTTAAAATCACTATCTGGCAGTCTTGACATGCTTGCTTCTGGTTACGTTTTTTTTCTGATGAACAATGCTGTTGAATCACTTTCTTGCCTTATCTTAAATATCTCCATGATCTTTTAACAATAGTGTTCTGAGGAAAGACTGAAATACCTTCTTGTGTATTGGTCCCTCCTGGATCATTTGGATTTGCAGGTCCAGCTGGTGGCTCATATCCTACTACCAAATCAATTGTTGCCTATAGAGAAATACACGTTCTTTTTATGTAGCACACAGTATTCACAACAATTGATTTAAAGCAGTAAGTTGTTCTAACACTGCACATAACAATTAACTATTCATAGTCACAGCACAGTCTGTAATAAAATTTCAGCTATTAGTAAATTAATAAACTGTTATTAAGCTATATATACATACAAGCAATAAAGATGACAATTTGCAGCTAATGGAATAGGCTCTAAAATAATATCTAACAAATGGAATCACTGTGTTTATATTTAGAAAAACGCGTCACAACAAAAGTATGTAAGATGTTCTACAAATACTAATTTATTTAGTTTCACAATATTCATGGCAGACTAGGTGACATCCTAACTTTGCAGATGGAAAAACAAAGGCAGTAAGAAATAACACTATCTGACCAACAACGTAAGTCTGAACCATAAGTAAAATTTCCTATCTGGCTCTTGTAGTTGCTTGTTCATACCTCCATCCTGGAAGAAAAACACTATGTCATTTTCCATTCTAATTATAGAATTGTCTTTTTTGTGCTTGACTGTGGTTTTGGATTATTGAACAAACCATTATTATTCCTAGTTGCCACAGTAACATGAGGAGTCAGCAAAAAAAGCTCAACCCTGTGACCAACTAACCATGATATTAAACTACAGCTGATGAGATGCTGAAATTACACTTAAATCCTCTCATTATTAAGTGTACTAGAATCCAATATGAAGTGCCTTAACAGCTAGACTGCACAAACACAGTAAGGTCCCAGTTCTGGAAACTACTTAATTAATAACTAACTTAATAACCAGTTAATAACTCTGTTAAATTTAAACATGTGCTAAACCAAGTTAAGTCCTTGTATAACTTTCTAAACTGAGCTGGCAGTGAACATGTACATGATTATGTGCTTTCTAGAATCAGTGCTATGACACAAGTGGATATTAGAAAGAATATAACAAAAAATTGCGTATGGGAACTCCATCTGGTACTTAGGAAAAAGCTCCTTTTCAACATCAGGCCGATTTCCATGCATACTCTGTGGCATGTAATATTTATAACACATATATACAAATACATAATACATACATAGAAAACAATTTATCTAATTTAAAGGATATTAAACAAACTCAGATGGTATAGACATAATTATATCTTGTTATAAATTTCCTCCATCTGGAGCTTTTTCTACAAAATTCCAAGCACTTAATTTATAAAGTAAAAATAACTTGAAAATATTTTTGTTTCATTATTGGCCCTGTTGCTGCAGCATTTTGAACAAGAATACAGTAAAATAAGGAAATGTAGGCCACTCACTCCAGTTTCTTGTCCCTTTTCATTTAGCAGGGGTATGAGTTTGAAGGGAAAAGATCTGCTTTGGTTACCTACAAGATCCTTAAGTGCTACGGATGCACTGCCAATTAATCTGAAATGAAGTAAAAATCATTATTAGAATGAAAGCATACATCAAACAGAAGTTCTCTTTTGTCTTTTGCTCGTGTCTGTTAGCTGACCAAGTAACTCTAGCCATGACTTGAAAACCCAAGACACAACAAAAGATCATTGCAAACGTTATCTAATGACTATGTACTGCTGATTTGTATTTTCTGTTTCACTGCACTTAAATGTGCTGGTGTTTTTTTACAGAAGACAGCTTTAACCTAAAAGCGGTTAAAAACCTAAATTTAAATAAATTTTATGCGTATTTTTGAAAATAATCTGTATAACTTTCAACAGCCATGTCACTTATTTCAGCCACTGAATTCTCATAGGTAAACTAAAGGATTACTTTCTCTCCCTATATAGCTTTGCAAACTCTTAAATGGGAAGTAATGTATAAAAGCTAGATACGACAGCTGTTGTACTACACAGGAGACACAAAAGGACATACACACATCTCTCTAATGAAAACAATGAAACAGAACAAATGCAATCAATGTGCTTACTAGAGGCTTCACAAAACTGATCTTGCTGCCCATATTCTACATTTTGGAATAGGTACATCTCCTTGCCTCTAAATTCTCTGAATGTTTCGATATGGCCCTAGAGAGGCCTACCAAAGGAAACTGCCCAGATCTAACATTGTGTGGTAGACTCTCCTGAGCTACTTCTGCCTACTTTGGGACTGCATCTCTCACTCCCATCCTTCAAAAAAGTGAAAATTGCATGCACTTTTAACCTGAGAAACTTCATTTAGGCAGAGTTTCTAACTGTGGGCCATTGGTCTCATGATTATCTGGCAATGTATTTCATTCCCATGATATGTAATAACAGTTTACTCCTATACTGAAGTGGATTATTGGAATAACTGAGATTTTTGCCAATGAAAAAAACCCAAGGATAATTTCACCCTATAAGTATTACAAAGAACATGTTCTACAAACAAAATACCAGCTTTGCTGCCAAAGCGGAAAAAAGATCTGTACACGAGAACTTAACTTTGGTCCCGTTGAATAGATTACAGTCCTTTTTCACGGAGAAGCTAAGGATACAAGGGCATATTTGGACACGGAGCAAAAGCATTATTATAGCTACTCTCAGGTGCTATTTCATGAGAACATAATTTACATTTTGCAAAGTACATTAGGATAGGTAAGTATAAAACATTAATTTCCTGCAAATATACATTCCAGGTATTACACATTACAACTGTGCACAAAAAGAATAACTACACTTTCTGTTTGAATGACCTGTTAGAATTACTTTGGTGCTATCACCTCCTCATCCAACTCTGCTTTCCCAGTTCATCTCACTCCTCCAATCCCAGTTGTCTTTTTAATAGTTTTGTCTCACTACTCAAACCTTTCACTTCTGCCCCCCAAATTGCCAGAGCACAGTAGTATTCCAGCTACACCTCACATATTTGTCACACCCAGGGGATGGGCTAGATGTGAAAAGCAGTTTAAGATCAGGCCATGCGGCAGAGGAAATGCATGAAACTACTCTAACCTTTAAGATGACCATAACTGAAACTCTGATGTCATTTCTAACACCTGCCTCCCCTCCCTTTACTGAACAGACACCTAGATTCAGTAGTGTAGTCTTGATCCAGTGTCCTTTAAAAAACTATGGAAATACATCTAGTTATTTCAGTGAGCATTAGATTAACCCTAGGTACATTTTCAATTTTTATAAATTGTTGCACAGAACTGGACGTTAGCTGAAACACTGACTCCATGCATTTCTCAACTCTAGGGAGCTTAAGAAGCAATTTCTCCTGTTATGCAATTAAAATTGCATTCAACCCACAAGGCAAACGTAGATTTGGAACATCAGATATACACGCAGTGCTCTTATTTATCCCTTCAACTGTAGTATTATGTGACATTGCTTATGATTTGACATAGCAAACCTTGACACTAAACAGTGATGTCTAACTAGCTCAGGAAACAACTCTCTCAAACAGAAAGAGGCTGTATTTTTTCCCCTGTGGCTTCAACATTCCAAAAACTGGTGTTATATAGAAGTCAAGTAAGTCTGACATTACACACCAAAGAGAACATCTCCCTCTATATTTGACCAAACTTTTCTATGTAAAGAGCATGCGTCATGCAGACAGACACTAATGCTACTCAACAGTCAAAGAAAAGCAGAAAAGGTTCATTCCTTAAGGACTGCAAAGCCTGAAGCAGTTAAGAGAGAAAAATATTGGATAGCTTAATGCATTTTTCTCTTTATTACATAGCTTTGAAAAGAAGTATAATATAAGCAAACGGGAAACTATTCCTACTTTGGAAGAAACAAATTCTTGAATTTTATTTACACAGCTGGATACTGAAAGAAACCAACTTCTCTTCACTCTTTTTCCTTCAATGCAAAATTAATCAATAAAAACTTTCAATTCCAAATATTCTTATTGTCCCCAAATACTTCAACCGTGACTATGCCTTCCCATTTGAGAATAACAGAGAGAAACATACATAGTTTGAGGTATCATAGAAGGGAAAAACCCATCAAGACCACCCAAGACCAACTAGGCCAAACCTGATTCTAAAGAAAGGCAAAGAAAATTTTTTCCTATGTACATTTGCAGAAAAATTTTGTAGACTTGCTATTTTGATTTGATATGAGCTGGAGCGACTTACATTAAGTCCAAAAAGAACTTTAGTTCAGAAGTCACCCAGTCTCAAATCATCTGGATGACTGTTTTAGCAACCACACCCTCCTATCTGGTGACATTAACTCAAGAACAGCTGTTCAACAGTAGTGCTTTTGAAATTTTCCAGCGTAAATTTCCATTTCTACATCCTCATCTGTCCTGTGCAAATAACAACTGTGCACACATTTGAATACATAGTAATTGTTATTAAAATTCTGATCGCCTTCAGAAGACTGAAGAGGGAATCAGTTACATAGACTACTTGCTTGCTACCAGTTTCCTCTAGTCCTTTGTTTACCCCTCCTTTAACAGGTTGGGCAACAATAGCCTCCAGTCTTTTTCCACTCTAGCAAGAGTGAGAAATCTAATATTCAGCCTATACACTATCTTAGCCTATTTCTAAGCTTTAGCCAAATTCTAAGCTTTAGGCAGTTAGTCTTTTGCCTTCCCTGAAGTGGTCCTGTTCACTGGATTTGGGATGTTTCACCCTCAGCAGAATCACAGAATTGGTGAGGTTGGAAGGGACCACTCAAGATCATCTAATCCAACCCCTCTACTCAAGCAGTCAGCTAGAACAAGTTGCCCAGGACCATGTCCAGTCTGGTTTTGATCATATAGCTACTCAATGGCTGAAGTAATATTTTCAAAAGTAACAAGGAATGCCTCAAGGTCATCGCTAGGTCTCATCTTTGTCACTCACACAGGTCTTGGAAAAAGCCTTTTTCCTAAGATGCTTCTCTCAGGTCTCTTTGGGCTAAGTCAGGTAAGACCAAGTCAGCTAAGTCAGATAGCAGCAGTTGTTTTTGTGACACCATGTCCATTAACAGTTCATTGCTGTTTAATGCTTTGCTGCAAGGTCTGCTACTGTACTCACTTCTGATACATAACTAGCCCCCCAGTTCTCTGCACCACTACTATGAAGTTGCTGTGCTCCTCTGAAGTCTGAAGACTTTTTACCCTCAGGCAGGAGTGCAAGCAATCTCCCTCTGAAGTCATGACTTTCAAGGACAAGGAGTCTTTCCTTCCAGCATAGCTGAAAAGACTTTCTGTCACCTATTCATCCTCAAAGGACATTGCTCTGTGCTGGAGCTATTTCAGCTTTCTTCCTCTTGTCTAGGCAGACAACATTTGCCCATTTAATTCCAGATCACACTTGTCTGTTGACACCATCAATTGGAATAGTTTCTGCTTTTGGAATAGCTCAATACGTCCTCTGACATTTTGTTCATCAGCTGTTTTGTCAGTAGACAGCAAGTAAGTATTGCTTCTTAACTCTGCTTAAGTACCTTTTTGGCCACCCCCAAGACTTGTATATGTGTAGCCAGGTCTCTTAAACTTTTCCAGCTTTGCAAAAGTAAAGTGAAAAACCTGTCCTGCCACAAGCAGTTTAAACATTCTGGTCTACCACTGAATAAGACAACAAAGACAAATGCAAATTCCACATTTAGAAGCAGATTTTAAAACACTTCAAATATACCTTATCGGTACTAGGCCTATGATACTTTCTGTCAGTAATCAAGAGGAAATACTTAGTTTATCATCATGAAATCAATGAACTACTGATGACCAACTATTAAACACAGTGCTGCATTTGTGCCAAAGCTAATTAATCCGTTAGTGCTGTGGTTAGCACTTCCTGTTAGCTGCCCAAATAACCAAGAGAAGTGAAACTTCACACCCATGCCTGGATCAGGAAATGCTAACTCACAATACCAAAAATTTTATTACTCCCCCTCTGAAGGTAGCAATTTATACTAAATTCTTTAGCATATCACATCCTCCAGCTGCTTACATGCTACTTCTGCTGGAAGCCCAGTGATTTGAATTCCCTGAGAGTCAAGCACTTAAATTCTTTTGACTTTTTTTTAAGGGTTTATTTTGGCACAGGTTTATATGGATTATTCTCATTAGCAAACTTGATCCCACACTCCAGTTATAATTGCCACACTCAACCTTTCTTTCTCAGGGTGTATGTTTCATTACAGATTCTATGCTACAAGACCCAACACCCACCTTCTGTTATTCGTGCTGTGTTTTAAAATGTTTATTAAGAGCAGATCAACTATTTTTATCTTTTTTAGTTATTTGATAATACTCTTTGCAAGAACAAAATTTAAAAAAGAAACAAAGCATTGAAACTATTTTGTACAAGGCGGAAAACCCCCAAACTGAATCTTAACCAGGCTGGATCTTACATACAATGTATGCAAGAAAACCTGCAACTATGCACAGCCACACTGATGTGGAAAAGAATCCACACAAAAGGGTACAGCTGGAGGAGGATTCAAACAATCTAGAAATTATTTAACTACGGAAAATACTTAAACATGATTAAATAATTTGCTGCACTGTTCATTTATGGCTGCATTTTTCTGCTTGAGAAAAGGGTGTGCCCAACCTTGTTTTCCTCTATGTTGCTAGGTTACTAACTACGCAAAGAACATGGGGAAACACATAATCCCAACTCTCTTTCAAACAGAATGAAAATCACCTCATTCAGACTCAACTGTAACTTCCTGTTAACATTTTTTTTTCTTAACTTCACAGGGACAACTGAAGTTACTGGGGTTTTTCTGTTTGGTTGGTTGCTTTGTTTTTTTGTTTTAACTGCATAAAGATTTGTGTTCTGAGAGTTTGAACCCCTTCTACTAACAGTATTAGACATAATAGAAAACAGATGTGTTCTCTTTCCAAACATCTTTATGCTGGAAAATCTAGCTAAGCATGGATCATATGAGTCCTCTAGTTTATTCCTATGATGGTCTGTCTGCATACATGTCAGTGTGGTTTGCTTTACTTATCTTTTCCAATGACTGAGTCTTTTTACCATGAAGAGCACTCATTTAATCTATCTACAAAAGTTTAGTGATCCTGTAAATGCAGCAGTAAATTCTATCTCCAGGAAAAAGAAACGGAAAAAGATTCAAATGTTCTTTCAGGCTTGATTTACAGAAACATGCCAAAGCAATGAGTTAAGCATTTTGGCACAGTGTAAAAACAAAATCACATCCACTGTGCTCCTCCCCATGCGTCAGTGTAAGAATGGGTTGGATGAACAGCTCTGTAAATTTCTAGGAGCTGTAACAAATAATGGGTTATATTGCAATCTTCTACTGTGTTGTTCTAGAGGGGAGTATGGGTTCTGTAGTCACCTCTTTGGCACAGCAACGGACCAGGTGCACAGAACTAGTCAGAAGTAACACTGAATGGAATATCAGAGTGTGTATTGGCTAGGAGCTTTGTGACTGAGCAGCCAGAGAGAGGGAGTCGGGTTGAGAAACACGTTATTCTGCTTCTAGCCTACACTGCAGCAAAGAACAGTGGCAGAATATTTCAGCAAAAGTTGTCTCTACCTTGAAAATAACAATAGCAATACCTACTGCTTATTTTCCTCTAGAAGAGAGAAAATAAAGCCAAAGACATGCTGTAGTTTCTTCTCAGTGGTCTTTCTCGTGCGACACGGTCCCCTAGATGTACCCTTTACGCTCAAAAACTAAATCCCAATTCAATCCTGCATTTCACGAAATCATGGAATTTTCAGAGTTGGAAGGGACCGCTAGAGATCATCTAGTCCAACTCCCCTGCTGACACAGGAATGCCTAGAGCACGTTACTCAGGACTGCATTCAGGCGGGTCTTGAAAATCTCCAGAGAAGGGNCTTACTATCTACCAGGACCCCCAGATCCTTCTCCTCAGAACTGCCTTCCAGCAGGTCCACCCCTAACCTATACTGGTGCCTAGCATTCTTCCTCCCCAGGTCCAGGACCCTACACTTGCTCTTGTTGAACCTCATTAGGTTCTTCTCTGCCCAGCACTCCAGCCTGTCCAGGTCACGCCGGATGGCAGCACGGCCCTCTGGAGTGTCAGCCACCCCTCCCAGTTTGGTATCATCAGCAAACTTTTACTTTAAAGTAAAATACATAAAAACATGAACCTCTAAAGGAAAGACTACTAATTTAGACTCAAATCCCACTTAACACCAGATACACCTCCCAGGTTAATAGGTCTACTCATGAATAATGTCAAAAGCACATGGCAAACACTGGGTTTCTGAAATAATGAGTCTTTACCTCTGAAAGACTCAGTCAACCACATCAAATTTACATGTAAAAATTAACAGAATATTGCCCAGCCCTCACTCTCCCACCCCCCCCTTTTTTTTAAACTGTCTTTATAATAGCTGTCAGTAGTAAGGACATTAGATAGATGTCATACTCCATCTTTCCAATCTTGAACTAGCATGCAGATAAAGCAAGGGAGTGTCATTTGCGCACTCTTCCACCAAGCATCTTTTTGGAATGCTGTAGCACTGCAGGCTTGTATTTAACTATAGACTTTTTCTTAAGTATTAAAAGAGGATACTATGAAAGAATGGCAAAACTATGATATGGTAGTCCTAAATCTCTCTCAAACTCAGCATTAGTAAATAGAATCAGTAACTCTACAGAAACAGAGGTTATGCATACATGCAAGTAATATGTGCGAAACTTATTCCACTTTTCCTCTTTCATATGCTCTTTTGTCTAAATGTGAATGGTCATGAATACCAAATCTCTTCTGCTGTTACAGAGCTTTGTGTCTTTAAAAGAAATCCAAGATGACATTTCCTATTATCTTGTTACAGGTCAGGAAGCCTACTCATGTTTTTCCCACTTCTCACCCCCTTATCCTGTTTCCCTGCCAATAGCCCTTCCAAACATCACACACTGCAAATATGTGGAGGTTATTTTCAAAGAGCATTACTTTGAAGATGTTGCTCTGTCTTTGGTATGGACTATATATATTTTTGCACAGCTGCATACAAGGAAGTCACCTTCCAAGGAATTCTACTGGTTTACTTTTCAAATTGTACACAGAATAAGTAAGTGGTGGACCACTTCCAGTGCATAAACCCAAGCAAAACAAACAGGCATTTGCACAAGCTGAGGGTTAAGCACTACAAGTATGAGTCCAGATGACATTTAAAAATATGGTTTGGAAAAAAAAACCCACATGCCTACTTAACTTTGAACTCACGTACAGACTGAAACATTTTAGGGGCTTCAGATAAGCAACTTCCTTTATTTTTCAATACGTTATAAAATCCGTTACAAAATTCTGAATACTGGCAAACTTTCCTGTATCAAGTTCTGTGATTTCTGTGATTTCCCTACAGTCAGAGGCATGCAATATACTCTTGCTTTACTGACCTACAGGAATCTCAAGAATGAGAGATCTGAGGGCACTGACTTGACTCACAGTGATTTTACAACAGAGCTATCGGACTATTGTAAAAACCTGAATTCACATATGGGGAGGAGGCAGAAAGTAGTAAAGAAAAGCTAACAATGGAAGTGGACTACTATCATTAAATATGAATGTATGCCTAGCTCAGTGTCATAAAATATCCAAATTTTCCACAGGAAAAAAAAAAAGAGGAAAGATGATGACATGATATCATATTCCCTTTCAAAATAGCAATAGCCAACACTACTTGGCATTGACAGAAAAGAGAGAGCGCGAGTGCGCAGCAAACAGGGAAATCACAGAATCATAGAATCACCTAGGTTGGAAGAGACCTTTAAGATCATCGAGTCTGACCATCAACCTAACACTGCCAAAACCACCACTAAACCATGTCCCTCAGCACCATGTCTACCCGTCTTTTAAATACCTCCAGGGATGGCGATTCCACCACTTCCCTGGGCAGCCTGTTCCAATGTTTGATAACACTTTCTGTGGAGAAATTTTTCCTAATATCCAATCTAAACCTCCTCTGGCACACTTGAGACCGTTTCCTCTCGTCCTACCGCCTGTTACTTGGGAGACGAGATCGATGCGCATCTCTCTACAACCTCCTCTCAGGTAGTTGTAGAAAGCGATAAGGTCTCCCCTCAGCTTCCTTTTCTCCAGGCTAAACAACCCCAGGTCCCTCAGCCGCTCCTCATAAGACTTGTTCTCTAGGCCCTTCACCAGCTTCGTTACCCCTTCTCTGGACACGCTCCAACACCTCAACGTCTTTCTTGTAGTGAGGGGTCCAAAACTGAACACAGTATTCAAGGTGGGGCCTCACCAGTGCTGAGTACAGGGGGACAATCACTCCCCTAGACCTGCTCACCACACTATTCCTGATACAAGCCAGGATGCTGTTGGCCTTCTTGCCCAGCTGGGCACACTGCTGGCTCACATTCAGCCGACTGTCAATCAACACCCCCAGGTCCTTTTCTGCCGGGCAGCTTTCCCGACACTCTTCCCCAAGCCTGTAGCGCTGCATGGGGTTATTATGACAGAATGCAGAACGCAGCACTTGGCCTTGTTGAACTTTGTACCATTGGCCTTGGCCCATTGATCCAGCTTGTCCACATCCCTCTCTAGGGTCATCCTTAAGGAGGTTGACACTCCCACCTAACTTGGTGTCATCTGCAAACTTACTGAGGGTACACTTGATCCCCTGGTCCAGGTCATTGATAAAGATATTAAAGAGAACCGGCCCCAATACTGAGCCCTGGGGAACATCACTTGTGACCGGCTGCCATTCACCACCACTCTTCGGCCTCGGCATTCCAACCAGTTTCTGACCCAGCAAAGAGTATACCCATCCAAGNCTGGTCTTACTGTTAAAGATGGAGGCAAAGAAGGCATTAAGTACCTCAGCCTCTTCCTCATCCTTTGTCACTATGTTTCCACCCCTGTCCACTGAAGGATGGAGATTCTCCTTAGTCCTCCTTTTGTTGCTAATGTATTTATAGAAACTTTTTTTATTGTCCTTAACATCAGAAGCCAGATTAAGTTCTAGTTGGGCTTTGGCCCTTCTGATTTTCTCCCTACATAGCCTCCTAACATCTTTATAGTCCTCATGAATGGCCTGCCCCTTCTTTCGAAGGCCATAAATTCTCCCTTTTTCCCTGAGTTGCAACCATAGCTCTGTTCAGCCAGGCCAGTCTTTTTCCCCGACGGCTTGTTTTTCGGCACACGGGGATGGCCTGCTCCTGCACTTTTAAGACTTCCTTCTTGAAAAACATCCAGCCTTCCTGGATTCCTTTGCCCTTCAGGACTGCCTCCCAGAGGACTCTGTCAACCAGGCTCCTGAAAAGTCTGCCCTCTGGAAGTCCAAGGTGGCAGTTCTGCTGACCCCCCTCCTTGCTTATCCAAGAATCGAAAACTCTGTCATTTCATGATCACTATGACCAAGATTCAAAAATACAAAGATGACTCTTAAAAGTTAGTTGAACAAGACACCTTATTTACTTATATGTTTACTTGTTACATGTTCCTATTCTGTAAGCATATAAACCTACAAAAATATTAAAATGCCAACATGGACACCTGACAGCATTTCAGTACTCTAAAACTTTTTATAATGTCCTCTCCTTTCATATAAAGATAGAAGTCTCACTTCGAGGTGACTGCTTTCTCAGTGTCTTCAACAGCAAGATTAAACTAAAAAAAATCACTTCCAGAAAATCATACGCTCTGTGTATCTTTTCTGCTGTAATTACTTCATGTGTACAAAAACTAGATATATTTTTCATTTTTTAGTTGAAGGAAATGGATTTGCATTGTGTGATATCCTTCCAGGCACATAGCTACTGTTTGTTTATCTTCAGTTCTCTAAAATTAATAATAAAACCTGGTTTTGTTAAAACTAAACCTAAGCATCTTACAACTACATGAAGTTTTTGTCTGAGCACTAAGGACTCAACAAACAACTGCATAAGTGAAACTTTCCGTTAGCCTCTCACAAATGAAAAAAAAAGGACCATACACAAAAAGATCTGCAGCCTTAGACCCCGTGATACTTGATTTTTAGATGTCTGAAAAATGCAGAACCCAATTTTAGGTATATAGGTGCTGTACATACTGCACTGGTAGAGTTTAGACTTTCCGAGCAAGATCCAAGCCTATTGACGTGCACTAACAGCACTAACCAAAACCGAAATGGTCCAGGAGGGAAAGGGCCTTAAATTCCTGCATGTCAGGGGCATCATGAAAAAGGGTATTTCTATCTGCTGAAGACCTAAACTCTAAATTCTTTACTGTTAGTATGAGTCTCTATCTTTCCTTTCCAAGAAATGAATGTCAGAAAAGGCAATTCTCACTGGCCTCCCAAAAAAACCAGAACCCCAAATTCCATTCCCAAGACAGTTTTTGTATTTTATCCAACATATTTATCCTGGTGACTAAGCCAGTCTCCCAGGAGATGAGTCTAGGATTTCAATCCCTCCAGACAAGATAGGAAATTGAACTTAGGCTTCCCCTCTTCCTAGGCAAGATTTAAATAAGTGACGTAAAGTATAGCTTCTCGTGGAGATTTTTAAAGATGCTAAGAGCCTTAACTGCATTTTGTAATTTTTGGTGGTTTGTGTTAGCTGTGCTTTGAGAATGCCCATTAGGAGTTCTTCAGAACTACTTTCTGGACACTTATCATGTATTGCAGTCTCGGGTACTGCCCTGTACCATTCTGCAAGATGACAACCTGCACCAGGTATCTATAGTGGCATAAATCTAGTTCACAAGCACCTTTCTTACAAGAAAGCACCAACTGAAATATGTCAGCTGTGGTTTTCAAATGACAGTAATAGGTGAAGGGATCTAAATTTTACTCAAATTCTGCCTTAAATACCTAAAACATTCCTTGAATTTAGATTCAGCATGTCTAAAATTAAGTATAAAAAGAAAGCTGACATTTTGCTTTACAGTAACAGTGCAACTGATGGGGGACGGGAAGCCTGCTGGCTTACAGGCTACAAGTAGATATGTACATCAGAAAGTATCTAACTGCATTCATCATTTCTCTCCAGCACCTATCAGTTCCATTTTTCCCTGGACTTCTCTATTGAAAGTTGTGTTTAATACTGGGGGGAAAAAAAACCCGAACATACTTGTTTTGTCCAATTGTTTCGAAATCCTTCACAATAATTGTCAGGGAAGATGAATTATCCAGAGCAATTCCTTTCAAGTCAAATTCAAGAATCTGAACAAAAAAATGGAGCAAACCCAAATTATAATTACAAGTTATATGCAAATTAATTAACAGCACAGTAGTGTATACAACAAAATTATTCAGAAATAAATTTTGCATTTTGTGAGAGACAGACCAGACCAGCTTACACTTGCAAAAGCAAAGTTAAAAATCTGGGAACATGCTCATAGCACATTCTTGATTTGCTAGTTACTAGTAACAATAACAGAAAAAGAAGTAAATTGCTTAATACTGAGCCATTACCTCTTGTGCAGTTCCACTTCCTCATACTAACATAAGTATTTTCCTATTATTCATAAGATCTGATACTATTCCCCTGCGATACTAGTTGAGGTCAGTTGCTGTTGAATTTACACAAATATTTGTAGGTTCCCTTTCTTTGTATTCCTAATTACAAAATGTAAGAATAATTTTTAACTTTCATTTCTAGTTGTGAAAAAACACTAAAAAATCATTTTCCCCAAGAAAAACATTACTTAAGATGCAAAATAGGACTAGTCCTACAAATAAACCATGAAGAATTTCAATACATGATTTGTTCTAATTCTGTAGGGGTTTTTCCTAGTATATAATAAAGGATCCAATTATGTTCCCATACATGTGGCTAAGCAATGGCTGAATATCATTTGGTCCAAAAGTAAGAGGGAACAAAACCAGACCACAAACTCACTCATCTACTTGTACATAAAAACATTACTTGATGAATTGTAACACATGGTGCAAGATGAATCCATTTACCTGCATTTACTAACACATATCACTAGTTCCTGTTTCTAACCAATATTCACAACTGTAGAAATTGACTTACCAATTCTACAAGCATTTTGTCTTAAAAAAGACCAAGAATTGATTAAAAAAAAATTACCTCATTCCAAAAAGGATTAAGTTCACTGTCAATTTTCTTTGTTTTCTTTTTTTCATCTGCAAATACAAGCAAAATGTGGTGATGTTTTTGCTAAAGCACTACACAAATATCACAATTTTTCATTTCACTTTTCAAAAGAAAGTTTGAGCTTTAAACCAAATGTTCCAATTGGTTTTGTCTCTTCCAGTAGCTTCACATTTTACAATCAAAAAGTCCCCTGGACAATTTTAGTAGTTGAGGCTTTTTATTCTTTTTTGTTTAAGCATAGCTAGATGTATTCCCAAAAAGCAAAATTAATATTTAGGTTTCTCAACCCTTTACAACCCTTGACTGCAACTTCAGTACTGATGAAAGAAGACAGACCAAAAGGCTTGGAGACATCAAACCAAACAGTAACCTTGAAGTAATGAACTTCAGTAGTAAAGAAAATGTGTTACACATTTACCATATCCAAATTACTAAATACTTATAAGTGTTTAGCTCTGAAATAAAACCACTTGAAAAAAAATCTGAAGAATATATGCTTACAGTGTCATCACTTTGTGCTTTAAATGAACAAATATTAGCAGAAATACACATGCATATAAGAGGAAATGCAGTCCTTCCTGGAAAAATGGTTTCCAGAGGTTATGCAGATGACCCCACTGACATATACCGTAGCCTAAAAATTACAAATTTCCAAATTTGCATTTGGTCAACGTACAAATCATGGGAGTGTGGGGTATGGTGCAAATTATATATAGTGTGGCATTTCAATTCAAATTCCTTCTCCTGAGAGGAATAACACAGCTCAAGTGTTGGCAGAGGCCCTTTGCAGACCCCTCTCACCTATTAAAAAGGGAAGCAAAATTCTGTTCTTACAACAGGTTCAAAGCAAGTAACTTGCCATGGCTTTATTTTTACTTTTTAGTTGCACTATATGTATACAGCTCCGATGGAGAACAAGTCTTGACACAACACTCAGAAGCACAGAAGAACACTGGCAAATAAGCAGCTCTCTAAACAGAAATTTCATATATTAGTGATAACAAATTAGTATATTTAAGTACAGTCAGTAAACTAACTGCTGATCTATCAAATGCTCAGGACCACAAGAAAGGTAAGTTTCAGACATGCTCCTTGTATTTAAGGACTACAGTAAAGGTAATAGCATTTTTATTATTTGCAAGTTATGGCTATATGTTGCCAGGAAAACGTTGCAAAGGCCTGGGAAGCAAGAGTAAAGATATGCCACATGGGCAAGTTCATACATCCACTATTCAAGCAGTAGACTGAGGTGGCTCTTTTTATTGGATGAGAGTGGGATGTACTGAAAGAAAAGAAGTCAGCCCATACTGCAGATTGCGAGAACTGACTCACATTTATGTAACAGGAATTGTCTACAACTTACACAGGATATTGACTCACATAGTACCACAAAGGAAAGAGCATTCATAACATACCATGCTGGGAACTCGCATTTTGCGGAACAAAGAGCTAATTATTATGCTAGTACAAGAAATTCAGCTTCGTGTTATCTAATAACAGACAAAGCATTTTCAAATCTGAATATGCCAGAATATCTGGGGTTTGGCACTGGTACTCTAAGTCACCCTACAAATAGGAGCTGGGAATCAGGGAAAATATGTTCTCAGTGCTGGTGAAAAAAGGAACAGTTGCAGCTGTTTGTAAAGGAGATAGTGAATCACAGACCTGATCCTGACGGAACTAATGCATAAAAGTCCTATGATCCCTGGCTAAGCTCAAATCTAACTCTGTAAGGTAAGGAAATCCCTGGCTTCAACAACAGTCAAGACAATTCTTGACAAGGAGTGAAATTTTCCACTCTGGACTACCTGTTCTCATAAAAACAAGAGTAAGACTTACGATTCCACTAATAACATGCATATGCTAGATTATACTAAGAAAAATACTTTTGTGTTTGCATTTGAGTGAACGTTGGATGAAAAACACTGGGAAACACAGTTTACATTGAGTTTTAGTTGTAATTTTAGTCTGCCTGAGTGTAGCATTCACGTTCCTCAAGCATATATTTGCATGTATTTTTTTCACTTTACTGACTTTCTTTTTATTACACTTTTTATCATTCTTTTAATGCACTGGGGTTTTTTTGTTTGTGTTTTAAACTGTTGGCAAAAAGCCGCCTTCTTCCCACCAAAAAAATCTTTGTCAAGCAGGGTAAGATGGACTGCCCAGTTATTCCAGGTGCTCACGTAAGTTTCAGGTCCTCAGGCTGCCTTCCTCTACTGGTAATGAATCCAGCCACAGTAGCCAAGACTGTAAACCACATCAGGATAAACTGTAAGATAGGGCCAGTCATCATTTTTAGTCTGGCCCTACCAAGAAATAAGAGTAAGAAATGATAATGGATACAAGTAGGACACTCTATATACTTGTTTCTTTGAAAACCAACTACAATAACCTTGGTACTGTAGAAGAAATAATTATTTGCTGTATCTTGATAGAGGCATTATAGTACTATATGTTGTTTAATATTCTCAAATGGAAATGAATGTAGTAAGAACTCAGTCAATGAGATGACATAGTGTTCAAAAATATTCATTCAAGATGAGCTGTTTAAATAACTGTTCCATCATTAGAAAGAAAATTACAGTACTGCAAAACAACTAATGCTTACATCTTAATTTTTTTCTTCTATTATAACTAGCTTTTTTATCAATTTTAGCAGTTGGGGAATAGCAGAAGCAAACATTATCTTTTAGAATAGTCTTAAGTTTAAGATTCAAAAGAGAATCACATTTTAGTTCACTGTGTTTTCCATAAAACTTTTGTGAATGAAGAACTAAGATTGCATGGTGGCAGCAACTGCAGGATCAAACAGGCAGACGTCCAAAACCCAGAAAAGTAAAGTCAGGGTAATTTAATTCTCTGCAAAACAGAACATATAAATTTAGGGAATAATTACACTCTAATACTCTTTTCTTTCACACACTGAAATATAAACTAACATAGCTATGAACTGCTGCAGGCCTGCTGGAAAGCTGTTAGATTAAGCACAAATGGAAAAAGAAATTCTATTCATGTTGGCCCATTCAAAATGAATGCCATTTCACATCTGTTTTTAATGCATAAAACTGAATAAGGCAGTCAAAAGGAATGATCAAAGCACTCAATGTCCTACTATTGACTGTACATATAAACAATTATGTGAATTTTTACATCCAAAGACAAGAATCTGACACATTTTTCTCCAGCTTAGTATACCTGACAAACCAAAATAATTGCACTGGTTTAATCATTACCACTTAGTGCCACTTCAGGAAATGGCAAGTTTTTCATATTAATTGGACTAATAATTTGTCTTGCGTAGAGTGACAACAAACTCAGAACTCTGCAGTTACAGCATGCAATTCCAGACAGCAGTACTCATTTACTCTCAGGGTGTAGTTCTCTTTGAACAGTGAGTTGTTCTTAAAGTAAATAAAAGAAAAGTTCCATCCCACTGGACTGAACATAAATGTGTAAAAAAAAGTTGAATGCTTGCACAAAACCCCTCTATTGCAAATAAGATATCACAACAGGAACAGCTGCCTATGTCCTCTTAATATGAACCTAACATATATCACTATATTAATTGTACTGACTATATAGTCAATAACTAGCTTAGATATACAAACTTGATGAAGTCTATTGTATACCTAGATGAAACTACACTAACATACATGTGTTGACATATGAAGTGTTTGCAGTCACTTACATACCAATAGTTGTAGGATCATGGCCTTTTTCTTCACAGCATAGCTGTAAAGGTCTATTCCTGAGAGATACTGGGTGTTTTCATTGAAGTCTTAAAATTACTGAACCTGATGTCAGCAAAGGCTATGTAAGTTACAGTTTGAAAAGCTAATGAACAAAAAACACTGTTTAATGAAATGTCAACTTCCACAGCAATTTTCTGTCAAATGAGTGCTGTTCTCTAAGACTCCTCCAAGAATAATCCAGAGTCAAACAAGAATATGAAAATGTACTGCAGGGCTACGGCCAAAGTCCTACAAATGCATGAGTTTTTCCCAGTCTGGAAAATAAATCCCCAACTTGTTTTTTAAGTCCTCCAGGAGCTACAGTGGGTATGGACTATAGTTAAAGAGTGCTGCCCTTTGACATACACCTTAGACAAAATAAGACTGATTTCCCATTTTACACACTAACAGGCTGAAGGGGGAACAGGCTGTATATAAAAAATATCTATAAAAATAAACAGCCAGAAGTTCAACATATTTCAGATATGATCTCTACACCCTTGCACCTGGCAACCAGGTACTCCACTTACAAATTAAATCAGAGCTCCTCAATAGCTGGCAAAAGCCTGTTATTTTCTGGCCCCCTTGAATCACTCTGGACAGAAAGCAAGAAATTAGACTGTTGGTATGTAGTAAAAACCACATAAAAAGAAGTGGCAGATATAATGAGAAATTAAATATCCTACTAACAATGGTTAATCATGTTTGTGAACATTAAAAAATCCCAGTTACAACACATAAAGGATAAATATAAATGCATTCCTTTAATGTCTGTTCCCCGGTTCTTGTGTTTGGATAACTGAAGGACTAAGAAACAAATACAGCAATGCAGAAGAAAAAAATAAATCCATAACTTATATTTCCTAGGTAAAACTGAATTGCATTAGAGCACACAGTAGTAACAAAAGATTACAAGGAGGAATTAGACACTAAAGGCATAAAGAAGCGAAGGCATAAAACAACTCTGGAGTGTGAAACTGCAGGAACAGAGGTAACACAGAAAGGCAAAACAGTAACAGGAAAGCAAAGACAAAGACAAGGAACTGAAAAAAGAATATGAATGCTTAAGAAGCAGCAGAAACAAATGTAACAAACCAGAGAAATTACAGTATACCAGTAACAGCACTTTTTGTGGGGTAAATAAAATAATATTTTAAGAATCAGAAAGTTCCAAAAGCTACTGAGACAGGGTCAGCCACTTGCCCTAACACACAGGGCAGTAAAAAAAACAAACTTGAAAAAGAAAAGAAAGGAAATGGAATGATATCACATCTTTCTGCTGCTGAAATAAAGTCTCTGAAAACTTTTTATTTTGGACGTTAAGATACTGGATGTGCACTGCCTTGTCCTTTTCCAGCCTCCAGCAAGATGTCATGATTTCAGATTTTGTTTCTAAAGGTGACAAACCTCTGCAATGATTTTTCGTACTTTAGAAATACCATTTCCATATCAGTGCACAGTTAAGAAAGCAGGTCACCAGGAATTAAGATGATTATTTGTCACAGTTTGGTTTAACGTATTACATGATCCAAAATTTCTTGGAGGCTTCTGCACCTTAAAGATAAACTAATACTTGAAATAAAGTTCCTTTAGTCTATCCAAGTGAGGAAATGATGGCAACAGGTAAAATATACTGTAAGATATAATTAGCTTTATATATAAATGCTAATTTTATCACAGTTTTCTCTGTCTCCCATACGTATCTGACAAGCAATGACAGTATGAAATGTGGTTTCCTTCCTAAATCTTTATTTTAAATTAAATAATCTCAATAGGCAAAATTTTAAAGTACAATTCAGTTTGTAAAAAAAAAAAACCCACACTCAAAGAACAAAACCAAACACCTTCAGTAATGGTATTAGTGATTTTCAGCATGCTGGTAATAACAACAATAAATCAGTCACAATAACAATTGGTGTAACAGTGAGCAGTGGCTGTGCAAAGTAATCAACACAGAGGAATGATTTTTTCAAATGGAAAACAACAAGGTAATCGTAAATCCACTTTTAATTCTGGTATTGATCTTTGCAGTTGGATTTGGGTTTTTAAAGCAAAGGACTTTAAAAAAAGTAAAAGCTTGTAAAATGTGGATCCTGAAACAAAAGCACTGCTGGCCAGAAAAGACCAATGCACTCCACCCAGTTCAAACTTCATTCAGGTAACTCCTGTCTCTCTAATTAAAAAGTCTTCCCTAAAGTTACATCAGATGTAACTTCAGGAAAACATGTTTTCACAGATTTTCAAATATTTACATACTTATCCTTCACAAAACCTCCTCCCTGAGTACATTTATGACAGTTTTCCTTACCTTTAAAAATAACAGAAACAATAGGATCTGGTTTCCCAAACTTGGTTTTAGGGATATTGCTAGCAGATTCCACAATCACCCGAAGCATTGTTTCCAGTCTTGACTAAACATCGATTGATACGAAAGAAATTCAAGGAAGTCTTAAGTTTCAAACTCCTTAACTTCTGGACTGAAATGCTAGCAGGAAGAGGAGGCAGGGAATAGCTGGTTTAAAGTAAAGAAGGTCTATGGGTGGATCTATGACGGGTTAGCTACTGCAGGCTATGAAAAAAAAAAAAGTAGTACCTGTAAATTGACACTAAGTTCTGTGTTGCTCCACAAAAAGAGCTCTTGCTAGTGAAATCCAGTAACAGAAAGGGCACAGTGTACAAACGACTGCAGATTTTTTTTGTTGCTTTTATTCTTAAGCTGTGTAGTAAGTCTCTCGTAAGCAACCAAGGCAAGAATAAGTATAAGCAACATGAACATTAAGCACAACTCCATTACATAAAGATATATCATATCTGCCTCTTGGTATACCAAGGTATTAAATTTAACGATAGCTTATATTTTTTTCCTCTTAATTTTTAGAACTTCATTGTAAATGTTTTTATCTTGCCTCCGTGTCAGTGTACAATCACAAAATACCTACGGTCTTCAAGAATTGTTTAAGTGCTCCCCCTTCAGTTGTGCTCTGGAACAACTACGTTTCACACAGAATAAATACTACAAGTTCAGCAAACAAGCTGAATTTAGATGACCTCTGGAAGTAAAAACAAAGAAGAATTAAGGAAGTACGTGGAAAAAATGTGAGAAGACCCTCTGTATTGTTTGGAGGCCTATTCTGTCTTAACATGAATACATAGGATCATAGAATCACCTAGGTTGGAAGAGACCTTTAAGATCGAGTCCAACCACCAACCTAACACTGCCAAAACCACCACTAAACCATGTCCCTCAGCACCACGTCTACCTGTCTTTTAAATACCTGCAGGGACGGTGACTCCACCACTTCCCTGAGCAACCTGTTCCAATGCTTGGTAACTCTTTCCGTGAAGAAATTTTTCCTAATATCCAATCTAAAACTCCCCTGGTGCAACTTGAGGCCGTTTCCTCTCATCCTATCATTTGTTACTTGGGAGACGAGATCGACCCCCACCTCGCTACAACCTTTCAGGGAGTTGTGGAGAGCGAAAGGTCTCCCCTCAGCCTCCTTTTCTGCAGGCTGAACAACCCCAGTTCCCTCAGCCGCTCCTCAGAAGACTTGTGCTCCAGACCCCTCACCAGCTTTGTTGCCCTTCTCTGGACACGCTCCAGCACCTCAACGTCTTTCTTGCAGTGAGGGGCTCAAAACTGAACACAGTATTTGAGGTGGGGCCTCACCAGTGCTGAGTACATGGGGATGATCACTGCCCTAGTCCTGCTGGCCACACTATTCCTGACACAGGCCAGGATGCTGTTGGCCGCCTTGGCCACCTGGGCACGCTGCTGCAGTAGACTCCACTAAAATGAAACTAGGTAAAACTTAGTAAGTAAAGAGAACTCTTTGCTCTAAGCTACCCTGTGTTCAGCTTTACAGAAGTTTTTCTCAGCTGCTGACCAGATGTAAAAAGCCAAGTGGTGCACAGTACCACTGCAAAGTATGTTTTTAAGTAGAGATCAGAGGGGAAGACAGCAAGATGGAACAAAATGAGTCATATGTGGATAAAGTTCAGCCTAGTCATACGAGAACTATCCTAGCATATTACTTTTGAAGCCAAGATGGACCTTGCTTCCTTTCTGAAATGATGAGATTTTGGGTAGCTGAGGATTTCTTGGGAAGAAAAGGTAATCTAAAGCCAACACGTTCACGAAAGCACAAGGATAAAGACATGCAAGACACAGCACTGAAAGGACCCAGAAGACTTGGCTGAAGCAGCACGGAGGGTTGTTCTGTCCTTGCCCGTCCCAGAGAATTCCCCCAGCTGGCGCACGGCCAGAGTCACAGACCAGGCTTGCCCAAGGCAGCTGGTAGCCACTGCTCTTTCTGCCGCAACAGCGGGCGACTAAAGCCTCGTACAGGGTGAGGAGAGCCACCCACCGGCAAGCAACATGAAGGGGCGCTTGCCCGCCACCTCCCCTCCTTCTGCAACCGCCTTTTAACGAAGAAATGGAAACCTGCTCAAAGGGAAAATTCATTGTGGCTTCGCAAAGGGGCAACACCGCCCCAGCCCGCTCACGAGGGCCCGGCCGCCCCGGGCCGGGATGCGGCAGTCCTCGCCTCACAGCGCCCGGTAGCGGGGACCCGCGCTGGGGCAGAAACACGAGGTGGGGAGAAGAAAAGCCCCATGGCATTTGCGCAGACAGGTCACACGGCCGCCCACGCCACCCACTGGGGGGGGCCCCCTCTCAGGCCGCCCCGCCAGCCGTTAACGACCACCGAACACCAGGCAGCTCGTGCCCCTCCGGCCCCGCCCACGCCTGCTGGCCCAGGCCCCTCCAGCCACCCTCTTCGCGGAAGCGGTTATTAACCCCTCCCCCCTGCCTTTTGCGACCCATCGGAGACGCCGTAGCACTCGCCTCGCCCGTGAGGCGGCCTGGGCGGAAGTGACGATGCCGGAGGCGCGGGATTCAAACTCCCGGAAGCGGGGGTGGGCTGGGGCCGGCTGCCGCCGCCGCGTAGGGTTCCTCCTCCCTCCCCGCCGTAACCCAGGGTGCTCACAGGCCTGTTTTCCTCCCCGCGGCCCCGTCCGAGAGCTGCCGGCAGGAGCCGGGAAGCCCTGCGCTGTCTGTGCTTGACTAAAACTGTGTCAGAAGCCCTGTTCTGCCTGGTGGAAGGGGTTGCTGTTCCGTAACGCTGTTTATATTTTTATAGGTGCTTAAAGATGAATTCCAAGACCGCCAAAGATATAGTTATTGGCAAGTGGGGCTTGAAGTCGGGTAGCTCTAGACCCGAGAATGATCTCGAGAAGTACAAGCAGGAGAACGCGGCCCTGAGAAAATCCTTGGAGGAAGTCATGAAAGGGAAAGGCAAAATGACTGATTCGGAAAGGAACGGGCTCCGAGAGGTGAGGTGGATGCTTGTACTCGAGCTACCGTTTGTGCGGTCCTAATTGTGCACGGTTAACATGAGTCTGAGGATGTCTGACTTCGTAAGCAAGCTGTCAGTCTTTCTTAAAATTTAGTTCACTTTGATGTGAGTACTGTTTTAGTTTGACGTTTTTGTTCTCAAATATTCTTCAACGCTGACTGAACTAATCAAACTACAATCATCTGACAAGGCTGTTAAATACAAAGACTTGAGGCCAGAGGTGCCAATTAGTCCATTAAGACCTGTCCTTACATGTCCAGCTGTTTGGAACGGTTGGCCCAGAGGATTATTTTGAGCGTTTCCTGCAAAGAACATTGTGTTTGCAAACAGTTGCCTAAGAGCATGCAAATAAGTGCTGAGTATTTGCTTGAACTTATTCTGAAGCTCCTAGTCAGCTATAGGTAAATAAAAGTGTAATCAGTTCACCACATTATTCTTCCATTACAACCAAAGAGCAGAAACTAAGACACTGCAATTTCCATGCCTTGTAGTCTGTTCAAGGTAAACCTATGGTTGCAGAGAAAGAAGTTGAAGACTTAGTGCGTAAGTCACATACTGTTAGTTTCCTAGAAGGACTGGGAAAATTTAAATGGACCCTTTCAAAGAATACAACTAATGGAGACTAGGCACACTAATATTTCTAGGCTACTTCTTTTGACAGCAAGGCTTTTCATGTGTCTGTGCCACGTCAGCTGAGAAGTGCTAACACAAGTACCAGCTATGGCTAGACAGCTCATGTACTGTTATTGCTAAATTCCTTAGCATATTTGCTATGTCTGGTGGAGTTTGCTGCTTGCTCAGTGTTGATTACTTAATATTGGGTTCCTAGTTTACAGGTGGAAAATCACAGGCATGTTTAGATACACTAGGTACTACTTGGTGTCAATAATTTAATTCTAGTGAGCACTGGGTGGTCTTCAACCACTCCCTAAATGAGGCTCTCTAAAATTCAACTTCTTTCACTTTCTCTGTCACCTTCTAATGACTTGATACCAACATGTAGGATTTCAACATCAGCCTTTCTCATGGAAAATGAAATGCTATCATAACACAAGTTTATGTAGAGCCCCAAGGTATCTCAAATGCAGTACTAATGCTATGTAATAATTATGTGTGCTGAAGGCCTACTGAAAAGAAAGTGCCTGTTGAAAATATCTACTAAAGTATGTTTTGAAACTAAAAGGCCAGATAATTTGTAAAACAGGATCCTTGTCCTGAATGCTTTATTATAAGTCTTTGGTAACTTCACTTATTGTCATTTTGTTTGCAAGAAGGCTCTGCTGCTTGTCAAAAGCTACTAAATATGCTAACCAACACTAAGAAATGTATCACCAATCTCTTCACTGGAAGCACTCAAGAGTTCTTGTACTGCTTGTGTTTTAAGATTCATATGTTGTAGTGATCTGTATTCATACACAAAACTGAGTACCTACTACATCTGTGAAATTTGCTTCTTTGCATTCTGTTTCATCTGTTTCAGACTTTTTACTATTGTTTAAAGTATTTCATATGATCAGTGTAGTATTGTGATGATCATTGTAGTATTGTCTGTTTTGAGTAAAAACTAATATTCTCAGCTAATTAAAGGCTAAGAGAGAACCTCTCAAAGTGAGTATCTCCTCAAACTGTTGTAAACTTGCTAATGCATTTGTTGCATAGACTGACACTTATTTGTGTGACTGTTTTTATTCTGTTTCATTTAGAAGATACTTTCCCTTGAAAAAGAAAAAGAAAAACACAACCATCTTCTTGGAGAGAAGGACAAAGAAATCCAAAACCTGAAAGACAAGCTTAAATCAAAAAACAAGAATAGTGAAGTCTCCTTGTTACAAAGTCAACTAGAGGAAAAAACAAAGGAAGCAGAAACAAGAGAACAGTTATTTCATTCTCTATTGGAAGAAATGAACCAGTTAAAATGTAATTTATCCAGTCTTACTGCAAAATGTTCTGAGCTTGAAAACAGAGCTGGTACTTCTCAGGCATCCCAGGTAAGCACTGAAGAAACACTGTAATTGCACATTCCAAGTCTAACCTGTAAACAAGTTAGACTTGGAATTTGTGCCCACTAAGCACTGATATTTGTTAGAAAATAGGATGGATTTCTACTCTTCTTACAAGTTGCATTGCATGCTGAAATATTCTTGTATGAAGAGAGATGATATCCAGATTGAACGCTAAATGAAGAACAGTCAGGGAGCACAACTTCAGGCGATGCAGCTGGTGAGTGAATTCTCTAATTCTGTACTGCAAGGTCCTTTTTTCAGGCTCACATACAGGTGATACGACTAGTGGTACTACACGTAATGATCCACTGTTGCTTAAGCAGATATTATGCCCTTCTCGGGTTTGTATGCTCAGTGATTAAACAGACTGAGAAGGCAGCAGTAAGAGACATGGGGCATTAATAAAGACAAACTAAGCTCCTCACCCAATTCAGCTTCAGTCATGAGCTGACTGGAGGCAGCCTGGGCTGCAGTGATCATGCACTGGTGGAATTTGCAGTCCTGACGAATATGGGTCAGGCGAAGAATAAAGTTGGGATGCTGAATTTTAGGAAAGCAAGGTGTTAGTCAATAGGATCCCCTGGGAAACTGCCCTCAGGGACATAGGTGGCAGAGCTGGCAGATCTTTAAGGATTCTTTCCACAGAGCACAAGAGCTCTGTTGATCCACAAGTGTAAGAAATCAGGAAAGGAAGGCAAGAGACTGGCATGGCTGAGTTAAGACCTGCTGGTGAAACTAAGGGCAAGAAGGAAATGCACAGGCAGTAGAAGCAGGGACAGGCATCCTGGGAAGAGCGTAGGAATGCTGCCCAATTGTGTAGGGATGGGGTCAGGAAAGCCAAGGTATGGCTGGAGCTGAACTTGGCAAGAAATGCAAGGCATAATAAGGCCTTCTATAGGTATGTCAGCCAGAAAAGGCAGGTCAAAGAAAGTATACTTGCCCTGATGAGCACGACTGGCAAACTGGTAACAACAGATGAGAAGGCTGAGGTACTCAACAACTCTTTTGCCTCAGTCTTCACTGGCAAC